>MJUU01017568.1:45556-57392 GCA_002080025.1 Modiolus philippinarum | reverse complement strand
ATTCTGTTGAAAAACAATGATATGAAAACAAAGATTTATATTTGTTAATTTTTCTTATTTGAACGTCGAAATGAATTGAAATTTTAGCTATGTTTTAACTGTTGTAAAGACTCAATACATGTAAATCAAAAGCTGGTACACTCAATTAACTAGGCTACTGACACTGACACAGGAGTCAAAAAAATAGTCAATTTGACAAATGCCTGTACATTTCTCCAATACCCTATTCTTTATATGTTAGTGATTTGATTGTGCTTCAGTAACAATTTTATTCAGATTTGTTTCTGATTCTGTTCAGATTTGATTCAGATTTGTTAATGATTTAGTTGTGATTTCATATTGATTTTGTTCATGATTTTGTCCTGATTTCATAGTGATTTGATTGTGATTTCATTGTAATAAAATTTCCCATGCAAATGAGCTATCAAATCGTGTCGACTAAATGCCTTCCAAATCATGATTTCAAAATGATTTAGTAATATGATTTTATACACTGTTTTTTTCGTTTGGGCACACATCAATTACTAGTCTATTTAATAGTCAGATTTGTCTGGCATGAAAAATTAATCCTGAGGTTCATAGAAATGTACTATAATTTCAAAATAATAACAACTTTAATATACCTTTAGGCTACATTCTGTGTATGGCAGTCGGTGGATATCCTTGGTACTGGATTTGGCCGTATATTTAGATAATTTTGTTTATGAATACTTCTTTTTTACTACTACTGGATTATGGCTTTCCATATTATTTGATTCTAATGCTGCTGATGTGAAGTTACTCCTTAAAAGTCGTGTACAGCATAACAGAATTTACCGTTTATCATGCAACTTTGGTAATTTTTGTATTTTATAGTAAAAATTAAAAACAGAGTTCTTTACTCCATTCTAAAAATAAATTTTAATAACGAAAAGTAATACGGAACTTTGAGTTTAATGTTTGTCTTTTCTTTTAACACACACACACACACACACACCGTAAGGACGACGTTAGGACGCATACAACCAGTAAAGCAGGTCATACCTACTCTACCTGATGACACTCCTTTAGGGGTTCACACTGTTAGTGTTTTATTTTTGCGGTATTGTACTGTATGTTCTGTTTGTTCTCTCTTCTTTATTTACGTTCTCTGACTGTGTGTGATCTCTATATTGCCAAGTAATCTGGATTTATGATTTTTGGTTGTTGCTTTAGTAATCATTCGGAAATTTATTCATCATGTGTTAACATGTGATGAACAATTATTCGGCAATCTTGTCAAGTCAAAAATTTTATTTCGTCAATCAGAATCTTCGCTTCTTGTTAATCAATAGTTTCTTTTGCCAGGTATAACCTAATATGTTTATTCAATTGGTTCGGAACCAAGTTTTATCCTCCCTAACTAGTACTGAGGCACTCATCTCCGCCTCCAACTAATAAAATAAAAAGGATAACACGAAACATCTACAAGGGCTTAAAATTACAATGACATGATGCAATCTGCAAAAGAACTATAAAAAAACACACAAATTAGACAATAGCCAAATGTAAACAACTATTGCAGCTCGGGACAGCCGGACTTGCTACTGACATGAACAAAAGCCAGCGGTAGGGTTAAACAAGTTTACGGTTACCAACCCCTTTATCTATCCTGTTTCCCTATAGTATAATAAACATACGAATAAAATCCGATACAGGTAAACTGCTAAGTGCACGACCACCATTTCTAGAAGAGAAAAATAACTAAATACCGAAGTTACTGTGAATTTATTTTCTGCATATGCGCATTTCGACAACGTATGTCTCTTCAGTGCAGATAAAATCTAAACGTTTGGAAGACCTGAAATGAAATACCAAATATGATCTAAATGTAAAGCCAAAATCAGCTAAGGACAGAGCTTTGCGTGAGGAAGATACTCCTTAGTTTTCAACGAAATTTACAAATATTTAGATATTACAAGGTTCGAAATAAAATCAGCTTTCGGGTCAGCACCGAAGTACTGAGTACTGGGTTGGTGAATACCCTCGGGGACTAATAGTGCACCAGCAATGGCTTCGACCAGGTGGTATCAATAAATACCGAAGCCGCTGTGAATCCAATCTCTGCATATGCGCATTTCGACAACGTATGTCTCTTCAGTGTAGATAAAATCAAAACTTTTGGAAGACCATAAAATCAAATACCAAATATGATCTAAATGTAAAGCCAAAATCAGCTAAGGACAGAGCTTTGCGTGAAGGAGATACTCCTGAGTTTTCAACGAAATTTACAAAAATTTAGATATTACAAGGTTCGAAATAAAATCTGCTTTCGGGTCAGCATCGAAGTACTGACTACTGGATTGGTTAATACTCTCGGGCACCAGTAGAGGCATGGAATAACTAATTGACAAACATTAGTTCAGATCTCATGAAGTCCTCTAATAAATATAATTTATTGTTTTGTTCTTTTTCACGTTATTATATGTATAGAGGTTCGTGTAGAAAAATAAATGTTTTATGCATTAAAACCTAATTCAATAGAAATTTAAAAGAGAGCAATATTTGAATACATTTAACATTTTCTGACATTATTACAGAAAAAAAAAAACAATTAACGTATTTAACGTACATATACAGTTCGTTCATGGTTGGCAACCTACTAAGTATAAAGTCAACTTCAGACCTGTGGTTTTACCAAAGGTCTATATCTTTTTCATACTTAATTCATCTTAATTGGCTCTCGTTCATTTGAAAATCTTAAATACAGTAGAAGGTGTGATTGAAATATTTCTGAATGGCTTATATTTATATAAATGCACTTAGTGAATTTTCCGCAATCTGGTTGAGGATACAAGCATTAACCATTCTTCCTTAACCAGTATTGAAATATTGAACATTTCATAAACTTTGTCTTGAAACTATTTCATTTTTGTTTTGCATGCGTTTTACAAGCACTAGGCCAATTGATTTTATTCCATTTTGAATGCTTTGCTAAAGCAAAGCAAATATTCCTTTTAAACTGAAAGGGTGTCCAGAGTAAGACGGGCTATAAAGCACCAGAATAAGAAAATCAAACAAATAGAGGAGAAAAATTCAACAAAAAGGGCGAACAATATTAATAGAAATGAACAAATAAATAAGAACAAATAAATAAGAATGACAGAATAATAATTGAAATAAAACAAATGAAGTTGACATTAACGGCGTCGTTAAAATGAAGCACTGGTTGTGTAGTCCTTATTGAAACCGAAAGGTCCGTCTGGAGTTCGGAAATGATAAGCATAATCTTTCCCACTCGTGACACTTCTAATGAAAATTCCGACTTTAAAGAGTCGAATTCTTTACCTTGTAGCGGGCAATTTACCCGAAGTTCTAAATGTCGCTATATTCGCGAGATTTATGGAAGACAGAAAATAAAAACTTTGAAAATCAAATTTAGTATTTAGTATCATTTACAGAAAATAAATTAACAGTAACTTTGGTATTTTGATATTTACTTTGGACCTTCCTTTTAGAGCGAAAATTTGCTACTCCTCCTTGCGAAACAAATCGCGAAATTTGGCAACCGCAAAAAATTACCCGCTTTTCAGTATTTGTCGGCCATCAACTGAAAAAAAAATCTTTTTTATTTGTCAGGTAGAAATACTAGATCAAAGTTTTCTGATCAATGAATTTCAAGTGTGTTCTTAGTCTATTATTTGTAATAAATATGTCGTGCCATGTTGAAAAATAACTGAAACTAATCGCAAGCATTTCACTATAAAATTATTACTCAGAATATTAAAATTGCTGGTAATTGGGAATATGCCCAGACAGCTGTCTAATAAACCTAATTTATTATGTTAAATCAAGTTTGTTATGAAGAAACATCGATAAAAAATTGTTATTAATTGAGTGAACGGAAATTTAATTTCAAAATAATATACACAATATCTAAAAAAGAAAATGTAAGTTATAATGGTGATTTAAATATCCTTAATTAATTACAAAATAAAAAAAAAATATGTCATTGACATAAGCATTTAAATCCAATCCCATCTGCTTAAGTGGGTAAAGATAAATTTGAATTAGATTTCTATCAAAATGATTCTTCCACTACGCGAATTGAATATTACCGTTTGAGTGGCAAACAGTAATGAACTTCGTTTTATCCTGAAGATGGGATGTTGGCTCCTTGACATTTACCCCATTCCCTTTCTTGATTGTCACAAATCAATAAAAAGTATTTATGAGATTGCCATTCATAAAAAGATAAAATCATTAAACAGTTTCCATGTCATTCATCAAAGAAGTGTTTGACGATTTTAAGCTCAACTTTGGCATAAATACTGAGTATATGGCCGATAAAGCCCACGTGACTTTGAGACTTTAAACTTTCGCCATGCTTAAGTTTGTCGTGCCATGTTGAAAAACAACTTAAACTAATCGCATGCATTTCATTATAAAATTATTACTTGGAATTTTAAAATTGATGGTACTTGGGCATATGCCCAGACTGTCTAATGAACCCAGAGGATATTCACCAGCCCAGTAGTCAGCACTTCGGTGCTGACCCGAAAGCCGATTTTATTTGGAATCTTACAATATCTAAATTTTTGTTAATTTTGTTGAAATCTAAGGAGTATCTCCCTCATGCAAAGCTATGTCCTTAGCTGATTTTGGCTTTACATTTAGATCATATTCAATTTTTTAATTCTCTATAAGTTTTTAAACATCTTGGAGTTTATGGTCTTCCAAACGTTTGGATTTTATCTGCACTGAAGAGACATAAGTTGTCGAAATGCGCATATGCAGAATTCAAATTCACAGTAACTTCGGTATCTAGTTATTAATTTGTAAAATCAAGTATGATATGAAGAAACATGGATGAAAATTGTTATTAATTGAGTGAATCAAGGATTGAGACTATACAAATCCTTGAGTAAACGCAAATTCAATTTCAACATGACATACACAATATTTAAAAACGAAAATACATGTTATAACGGTAATTAAAATATCCCAAATTAATTACAAAAAGAAAAAAAATACTTCAATGACAAAAGCATTTAAATCCAATCCCATTTGCTTATGTGGGTTTTAAAATATATCATATGAGTTAATCAACTTCTCTTAAGCTGGAGATGGGATGTTGTCTCCTTGACATTTACCCCATTTTCTGTCTTGTTTATACTCAATTTTATTTGGGAAGATATAAACCTGACATTTTAGAAATAAATCAATGTTAAAAAAAAATATAGATGGAAAAACGAAAATCAAGCACATCTGGTTAAAAAAAAGTAATAGCTACACGTGTTATTTTTTTTGCAGTAGAAATTTGGCGAGAAAAATTTGATCTGCCCTGATGAGACATAAGTTGTCGAAATGCGTATATGCAGAATCTTAATTCACAGTCTTTTGTATATAGTAACAGTTTGACTCTCACTTACTGCAGCAAGTGTAACCATACATATCCAAATGCACAACTAACATATACAAATGTAAAAGGAGTGGCCAATTGTGCAATGGTTGTTGTCATTGGTCAAACCTGTGTGGCAATAAGTGAAACCTAATTTATTATGTTAAATCAAGTATGTTATGAAGAAACATCGATAAAAAATTGTTATTAATTGAGTAAACGGAAATTTATTTTCAAAATAATATACACAATATTTAAAAAAGAAAATGTAAGTTATAATGGTGATTTAAATATCCTTAATTAATTACAAAATAAAAAAAAATATGTCCATGACATAAGGATTTAAATCCAATCCCATCTTTAAGCCAAATTCTTAATATTACGAAATTGCCGCAAACATATATAAATTTGGTGAATTACTTGCGTGTAAATTTCTTAGAATAATGACCAAGAGTTTGATGATTGCTTTTTCTTTTTAACTTTGCATGTTACCAATTAGTTACAAATAAATTCTACGGTTGGTGTTCACGTTAGACGTTCCTTTGTTCATGGCTTTCATATTCAGTAAGTGAATCCCTTCTCATTACTATATTGTTTGTTGCCATATTTTCGAACCAATATTTTCTTCAATTATATAACTTTGAGGATGCTCCGGTATGAGTTTGACGATCTTTATTGGATAACAGATATTGTTGAGGACCATCAGATTTTATTTATCACTAAAGCAAGCACTATTTATTTTTCGACGAAGTCGTTTACGACTGCTTTTGACCTCTGGTACCTATGAACGCTTCAACTTGGCAACCATTTATTTTTCAACGAAGTCGTTTACGACTGCTTTTGACCTCTGGTACCTATGAACGCTTCAACTTGGCAACTGTCGAAGCAATTAATATTCTGTTGGATTGTTCGAATGTGTTACGTACATACATACTGTTAAAATTTTCTACAGCTGAGTGAGAGAAAATAAAAAT
This sequence comes from Modiolus philippinarum, assembly GCA_002080025.1. NCBI lineage: Eukaryota > Metazoa > Mollusca > Bivalvia > Mytilida > Modiolidae > Modiolus > Modiolus philippinarum. The sequence goes on along the minus strand of MJUU01017568.1, from coordinate 51,059 downwards.
TCCAAACTAAATACACTGTATGTGTAATGTAAATCTATGAAAATTATTATGAAACAAATTTTTAAATCGACACATGCAGAACCTTTAATGAAAAAGACAAACTTCTTTCACAATCTACTTTTCAATCATATTGCCCATATCAGAGACACATGTCTATTACATGCACATTTCTCTGCTTTTATCAGGAGAGTGTTTTTGTGTGTAATTTTTATTTATTGATTGTTTTGTTTACTAGTAATAATTGTCACATTTGGTCAATAATTAGGTCATGGCGAATTTTCAGATTTTAATCATCCTTACGCATATAATATGACCTTTTTCTAATAAAAGAGAGGTGCATTAAAAAAAAAACTTTGTCAAAAAAAGTTCTTTGTTTTAAAAAAAAATCATAGTTTGAGCGGAAAAGATTTTCAAATTTTACTTTTCAAAATCAAAACATACATGGCAAAACAACTGTTACTTATAAACATACACAATTATAACGGTTAAATAAATAAAAACATGGACTTTTTTTCATATTGCTAGCATCATAGTACATAACGAGCAGAGACATTAATTTTATATTATTTTTTAATTTAAAGCGTTTTAATGTGTATGGTACTAGTTTTAAATATTCAATAAAACAGTCTATGATAAAGCCTGTATCTTCTTCGCAATTGTAGGTTTTAGGTGACTCAGATTTTAAAGAAGGTAAATAAAAGACAGTCATTGATTGCGTCCGTCGTCCAACCCCCCCGAACTCAAAGAAAGGAGAGGGAGGTATCTAGAAAATAAGAATATCTGAAAGATTACATTTTATACTTTTTCTGTTGATGAAGATGATTGTCATGTAAAATCGATTTGTGCCTCAAACTATTCGAGATTGAGATTTATTTAAATTATGAACATGTTGAAGATGTCAAATTTTTAGGCTCATTATCGAAGTTTTGTTTTGTAATTTCAATAAAAGGTCTCAACACTTCGTCGATCATCTTTTTTAAAGATAGTACTTGTTATTTCTAAAGCGTAAATTGATAGCCATGTCAACATCTAACTAGCTAACAATTTAGAGGAAAAAACCAAAGGTCATGTAGGAGAACCGTTACTAAAGACAACAACGTACTTTAGAGATTATTTTACAGTTGAATCTCTTATTATAAGAATGTTTTGAACATATTATTTTTATGAAAGACCAATTCTTATATTTAAAAGATTTTTATCCCTGATGTTGACATGTTTCAATAAACAATTCAACTTTTACGGTTTTAGTTTCTTTCGTTATATGCTTAAATTGAGTTGTTCACTTTTGATAGCATCCTCACCATACAATGAACATTCTAAAAATACTTATATAAAAATTCTTAGCTAAACAGGCCAAAGTGCATAAATTCTAATTCTCTATAAATTATACAAAATACTCACTATCCCATTCGCAGAATTTGCCATCCTGTGCCAGATTCTGTTTCATCTATATCATAACAATTACTGCTTTCAAGATAACACTCATTTGTAATATTCGAATAAGTCACTGCACAACAGTTAGAAATTTGGCAATGAAGTACACACTCTATTTTTGAATTGACTTGTAATACTGTACTGGACAAAGATTTGAATTTTAGATCAGTTTTGACGTAGAACACGTTGACGTTACTTCCGACAACAACCAAGAATAAAGTTTCCAAAATAAACTGCAAAGAAATCAAATCTGAGCACGCCATGATAAATTTAAAGGTTCTTATCCTCTTGAAACATTATATATGAAGTCTATGATAAGATAAATCAATTCCAAGGTAGAAACGTGCATCGATTCTAATTTATAACAAACTATGGACGGAAATCTAAGCACGGTTTATTGGACAATGGAAAGATTGCTTACAACTTTTTTCCATTACCAATATTATTTTAAATGATCATATTTAATTATTTTTCATCCTTGTTAGGTTGCGGGTTTAGCATTTGTTTAATAGCTGAGCAATTACAATCAGTTTGTTTTGCAGGAGTAATCTCATGTAAATATGTTGACGTTCTGACCTTAACATCTCTACTTTCATTCATTGTATATCCTTAATGGTTGTTTTTCAGGGAGAGACGTTCTGTAGAAGATGAGTGCAAGCGAACCCTCCTCTTGCTTGTAAATGTGCAATCAGAAATGTGAAATTTAGTGATATAATCATGATCAAACGTGCAAAGTGTGTGAAACCTCAATGAAATATATACTCAAAAACATTTGAACTAGTGTCGAAGTTATTTGTTGTGATACAATGTAAAGAATCCAAAGGGTTTTACCGAAGATTCAAGTAATCATTTTTTTGCCCAAGCAATTCATAATTTTGACAATTTTTCACAAAATATGGTAATCAAAGAGTTAAGAAGGGAATTTGATGATTTGATAAGCATAAAAGAAAATACATTTGGAAAACAAATAATCACGCATAAAAAGCCCTTATAATCACGTAATCAACAAGCAAACGAGAAGGCTCATAGTAAAAAGCTTAAACTCTTGTTCATTAGCCCTTCGATTTTTAAACAATAGGCCTTTTCAAAAAATCATTTGGTCCGCTGTTCGGTTTCGGCATTTGAACACAATGAAACAGTTCCGGTTATTAACCCAACACGGCAAGCGTTGTTCATCCTACAGATCATAACACTGTTCATATTTAGATTTCTAGGTCTTGGTTTACAGTGACAGTGTACTTATTTGTTTGAATTAAAATATATTCAGGGTTTCCGTTGTGTATTGATAGCAAACCGTACGAGTGATAACCGGAAGCGAAGAGTGTTTGTTCCTCCATTTGATGGGAAAATTCAAATCCAGGAAAGATAACAACACTTTATTGAAAGGGCTATAACTTTGTATTTTGTAATTAATTTGCTTGAATTTTTTTGGAAATCTTAAACAAAATGTGTGAAAGAACCACTCACCAACCGATAGTGACAAATACTGAACTCTTATATTGTGAACTATGCATCAGTTGAATGGACTTTTCAGTTCATTTAAGGAGGTTTGCTCCTCACATTTTGGGATTTCTGTCAGATTTTCGGAATCCTCGGGTTTTATCCATTTAAAGCATTATAATTTTTTGCCCATTGACCCCCTTATTTTTTCCCATAATTTCATTTTATACATCTTTGTGAACATTCTGTAAGAAATTCATTGAATTCTATTTATTCCGTCACATTCATTCATAGTCAAACCTTGTTAATGTTAATCCTATGAAAAATCAGAGGAGTTCAGTTTCCCGCCAAATTTTCGATCACTTAAATCTCAAAAACTAGATCATCAACCTATCAATTTTTTTAACTTAAGGTGTCTCAGTGGTATTATTCCGCCATTTTTGTCTAATTATTGTTCATTTAGGTTTCATTCATTAAGAAATTTAACAAAATATTTATTTAAAATGAAAAGAAAGTTCAAATGTATTTAAAATTTATATTCCTAATCATTTTACAACATTTTCGTTACAAAAACGTGAGCTAAAACACATAAGCATTAAATCTGTTGCTGGATTTACAGAACACAGAAATTATTCAAGGGAGATAATTTGATAAAATATTTTAACAAAGATATCACTAGAGAAATTAGCATTTTGGAATTTTTCTCTCTTATTTGAACGGTGACCCCTAATTTTTATTTTTTATATGTAAACTACATAATGATAATTAAACACATGCAAAGTATGAAAAAATTCTATAATTGATTTTTCAAACTATCCCCTTATATGACCATTTTCCCTATCATTTTTATGTAAAATCCTGAAATTTTCAATTTTAGATTCTGCTCTTAAATGCACGGTGACCCCCAAATTTTATTTTACATTTTGTACAATAATACAATTATGTTTCTTCACAGAAAATTTTACAAAATTCTATAATAGGAATTTAATACCCTGCAGACACCTTAAATTGTTTATTTTTTAATTTTCTAACATAAAATCATGTTTATTTGAAATCCTATTTATTTTCAAATGTAGTAGCGAACCCCCTTAAATTAATTTCATTGTAATAAATTTGTTGTTGTCTACATTTCATGGTTTCATTATTGTTGTCTACATGTGCTGGCCCGATAACCGATTTGTTGTTGTCTACATTTCATGGTTTTATTATTGTTGTCTACATGTGCTGGCCCGAAAACCGATTTGTTGTTGTCTACATTTCATGGTTTTATTATTGTTGTCTACATGTGCTGGCCCGATAACCGATTTGTTGTTGTCTACATTTCATGGTTTTATTATTGTTGTCTACATGTGCTGGCCCGAAAACCGATTTGATCTGGAAACTTGCGATTTCTAAATCTAACAAAATTTCGTTCAAAACTATGGAGTATCTCCTTCCTGCATAGCTCTGTCCTAAGCTAATTTTGGCTTTTCTATTTGATCTAATTGATAATTTGTTCTCTTTCAGTCTTTAGACATATTTCGGTATGTGGATTTCCAATATTTTGATTTTATCTGCACTGAAAAGACATTACATGTAGTTGTCAAAATGAGCATATGCAGAATCCAAATACTAGTAAACAGTTACCTCGGTATTATGTTATTTATAGACGAACAAGTTAAAATTCCTACCGAACTGCGATAACAGGTAAAAGTTTATGCACATATTATGTCAAACGTACGAAAAGAATTTTTACTTTAAGATTTTTAAATTTATTTATGCTTCATCGAACTACTTCACAATACTCTCCATTTTTTAAAATTACATTTCATTTACTTTGCTCACTCACATTGCAGTAAGTAATTTAATAACCACTGCCTCCCATGTGCGAATCGATGAGATCAATTTTATAGTGGAAACAATGTAAACGACTCTAGAAAAAAGTCCTCATTACTGTTATAAACATTATATATTTATTATTACAGTAATAACGTTTACGGAATTTCTTTTAAATAAGAAATGAAGGGATATGGAGTAAATGCACATGAGACAAAGTCTCTACAAATGCACGGTAAAACAAAGCAATGGAACAACGTTTTTATGCTTTTATTTTTGTGCAGCCCATGCATACCAAGCAGCATGACATCAACGTGCTTTTGTTTTAGGACAAAGGTAAAACATCAGAATACACATTATAATAATGAAGACCGAACTTTACTTTATTTGATAAAACTGGAGCAGAATGCAATACAGCATGTTTGAATTTGGATATGGAATAAATAAGACGTAATGACAGGACATTTATTTGGTAATTAACAAATTAACATTTGATAATGAATAAAACAAGAGGCTCTCAAGAGCCTGTATCGCTCACCTGGACCATGGCTGACATAGATAAAAGGCATTTCCAATAGGAAAACCGAAACATAAAATTTAGCAGAATACTTTTTTTTCCAAAATTATAGTATTCTTGTTTGGTTTCCATGGCAACCGAAAGATCCACCATCCATTACAACCCATAACAGAACACCATTCAAAAAAAAAATTTGGGCAGTTGTTCCCCTTATAATCAAGGTAATACATAATGTTGAAATTGAAACATTCCGACCACAATTCAAATAAAAATTCAAAAATTTGGGCAGAGGTTCCC
>MJUU01017568.1:0-45473 GCA_002080025.1 Modiolus philippinarum | reverse complement strand
ACTATGTTCCCGCTGGCAGCCATCTTGGATGAGGTACAGACCTGTTCAGACCTGCCAGATGCCTTTTTTGGAAAGGACCATCTAAGGGCCATTGTGATTAAGTTTGGCTATAATTGGACTGGTAGTTTCTGAGAAGAATAACTTTGAATGTCTTTCCCATAGGGTCCAATGTTAAAACTATATGTTCCCCGCTGGCGGCCAACTTGGATTAGGTACGGACTTGCCGGGTACCAATTGTGGAAGGGACCATCTAAGGACCATTGGGACTAAGTTTGGTTATAATTGGACTGGTAGTTTCTGAGAAAAAGATCTTTAGATGTCTTTTCCATAAGGTCCAATGATAAAACTGGTCCAATGATAAAACTATGTTCCCCGCTGGCAGCCATCTTGGATTAGGTACGGACTTGCCGGATACATTTTTCAGAAGGGACCATCTAAGGACCATTGTGACTAAGTTTGGCTATAATTGGACCGGTAGTTCCTGAGAAGATCTTTGAATGTCTTTCCTATAGGGTCCAATGTTAAAACTATGTTCCCCGCTGGCGGCCATCTTGGATTAGGTACAGACTTGCCTGATACCTTTTTTGGAAGGGACCATCTAAGGACCATTGTGACTAAGTTTGTTTATAATTGAACTAGTAGTTTCTGAGAAGATCTTTGAATGTAAGTTCCATACGGTCCAATGTTAAAACTATGTTCCCCGCTGGCGGCAATCTTGGATTAGGTACGGACCTGTCGGATACCTTTTTTGGAAGGGACCATCTAAGGACCATTGTGTCTAAGTTTTGTTATAATTGGACTGGTAGTTTCTGAGAAGATCTTTTAATGTAATTTCCAAAGGGTCCAATATTAAAACTATGGTCCCCGCTGGCAGCCATCTTGGATTAGGTACGAACCTGTCGGATACCTTTTTTTAGAAGGAACCATCTAAGGACCATTGTGTCTAAGTTTGGTTATAATATGACTGGTAGTTGCTGAGAAGATCTTTAAATGACTTTTCCATAGGGTCCAATGTTAAAACTGTGTTCCCCGCTGGCGGCCATCTTGGATTTGGTACGGACTTGCCGGATACCTTTTATGGAAGGGACCATCTAAGGACCGTTGTGACTAAGTTTGGTTATAGTTGGACTGGTAGTTTCTGAGAAGAAGATCTTTTAATGTAATTTCCATAGGGTCCAATGTTAAAACTATGTTCCCCGCTGGCGGCCATCTTGGATTAGGTACGGACCTGTCGGATACCTTTTTTGGAAGGGATCATCTAAGGACCATTGTGCCTAAGTTTGGTTATAATTGGACTGGTAGTTTCTGACAAGATCTTTAAATGTCTTTTCCATAGGGTCCAATGTTAAAACTATGTTCCCTGCTGGCGGCCATCTTGGATTAGGTACGGACCTGTCGTATACCTTTTTTATAAAGGACCATCTAAGGACCATTGTCTTAGTTTAGTTATAATTGGATTGGGAGTTTCTGAGAAGAAGATCTTTGAATGTAAGTTCCATAGGGTCCAATGTAAAAACTATGTTCCCCGCTGGCGGCCATCTTGGATGAGGTACGGACCTGTTGCATACCTTTTTTTAAAGGGGACCACCTAGGAACTATTGTGACCAAATTTGGTTCCAATTGGCCCAGTGGTTTCAGAGGAGAAGATCTTTGAATGAAAAGTTTATGCGTGATGGCAAAAGCTCACTCTGGCATAGCCAGGTGAGCTAAAAATCTAGAGTGAACAATACTCAGCAATACACGGATATGGAGTAAATACACATGAAACAAAGTCTCTATTAATACATGGTAAAACTTAGCAATGGAACACCGCTTTTATTGTTGTTCTTCATCTTGACGTTCTATTAGGCCTTCAACAATAAGTTTTGCCCGTAATTCATAGTCAGTTTAAAGCGGCCCATTAATTTGTTTGCTAGATATTGAACAACGAAACATCAGTGTCGTTACTAGTCATAGGCGTGGGATCATCAACAAATATGAATTAAACTGGCAAAGTGTTCAACATGACAAAAAAGCAAATATGAAAAGCGTTGATTAGATGAAAGACAATTTGAAATTTACGTTTCCGTTTCCAAAAATGATCTTTCCAATTGAAAACTTATATATATATATATATCTATAACAAACAAACCATACAATTAAAATGGCAATCGCACAAACTTTAGTAAAGAAACTTTATCATTTCCCAAATAAATCTATATAATCAAATTTTATTTCATCTATTCACGGAGGGTATTCCGCAGCCCGATATTTAGACTTGTCTAACATGAAAATTTTACTTTGCGTTTTATAGAAATTTTCTGTTTTTATCAAAATTCTAACCACTTAAAAATACTGAGGCTTCATTCTGTGTATGGCACTCGGTAGATGTCCTGGTACTGGTTGTGGCCTCCTATTTCGATATTTTTGGTAATGAGTACTTATTTTCCGACTTTTTTGGATTATGGCTTTCCATATTATTTTATTCTAATGCTGCTGATGAAAGGTTACTCCTTGAAACACGTGTACAGCATAACACAATTTACTGTTTTAATGCAAATTTGGTATTTTTGTGTTTTAAACCATTTGGCCGATGCCCCTGCTGGTGGACCAGAGATCTACGAGGGTATTCACCAGCCCAATAGTCAGATTTGTCTGACATAAAAATTTAACTTTGCGTTTTATAGAAATTTCCTGTTTTTTATAAAAATTCTTACCACTAAAAAAATACGGAGGCTTCATTCCATGTATGGCACTGGTTTTGCCTCCTATTTCGATATTTTTGGTAATTTGCACTTCTTTTCGACTACTTTTGGGTTATGGCTTTCCATATTATTTGCTTATGAGAGGTTACTCCTTGAAACACGTGTACAGCATAACGATATTTACTGTTTTTATGCAGCTTTGGGTTTTTTTTGTATTAAGTTAAAAATATATTTTAAAACAGAAAATAAACCTTTCTGTCCGTACGGAACAAAACTATGAATGATTTCATGAAACCAAGAAATTGAAGAATTCAAATATAATTTAAATACACTGCTGCCACATAAGGAGAAACATAAAAATATAAAATACATGTCATTGAAAGGAAAATAATTAGAAGATATAAGAATAAATACATGATTATCATCGCGAATAAAAACAAAGTATACAAAATGTACATGTGGTTGTCATTAATAAAAAATAAAATCATTGAATAGTATTCATGTCAGTCAATAATGTAGTTCTTGATGATTTAAAGTTAATCTGTGACTAAATTATTTGGGATATAAATTTAGAATATGGCCGATAGCACGTGACCTTACGAATTCAACTTTCGCCATTAGCGTCATAGAAGTTACGACAATCATGCTTATTGACTGAGGCAATAATCCCGATTACTTCATTTGTTTCTCCAACAAGAGCGGGAAGTGAACACACTCAATCTGAGTCTAGCATAACCGTCTTCGTGATGAAAGTTCTTTCATACTTGATGGCATAAAACACTGCTGTCATTAGCAACAACATTGAGAATGTTGCCTGTAAATAAATATTACAAAATTAAATCATTTTCCAAATGAATACCGAAGCAAGAGCCAAAAATCGTATATCCAGAATGCATGGCAATATAAGGATTACATACAGACAGAGAACGTAAATGACGAAGACTAAACAAACAATACATAAAACAAATGCCACTTAAGAAAATGTCAAATGCTTGATAAATACTCAAAATTAAAAATCATTAATTATAACAAGGGTTCAGCTCAATAAATAGAATATTGAAAATATTCTATCAGTTTATCTGACACAGTGCATAAGAGGAAATTTTTGCCATTGTTTTCCCACTAATTTCGCGAATGACAAATACGCAAAAATTTTCCCACACGTAAATTTGTTTTTATTTCACACGTAATGAAGCATAAGTTGGATTCGCGAAATCAATGTTGAAATATACTATGTTTTATGACCCCTTCCTTATATAAGTACTTTTAAATTGAAGTTTTATATAACTGGAACGACCATATCAGAGTCTGTAATATAATATACAAACATATAACTATTTTTAATAATCTAAATTCTCGTAACAAATATGGATCAAATACACTTTTCCCTATTTCAGAATTAAAGTTTATGATAAACAATTTGACACAGCCAAGAAATACAAGTAAGAGAAAAATCAATTTCAAATAATTTTAAGATTTCCTTTTTAAATAAACCCCTCTTTGGATTTTGAGATAAAATCAATATTTTCTTATCGTTTGTCTTAATAAAAGCATTAAAGGGACAGGGAATTTCTGAAGTAAGAAGGGACAGGTAAATAAAATTAAAAAAAGATGACCTGATTATTAGAAGTCGAAATGGAGTGATACTAATTAAGTAATCTGTTTGCGTATTAGGCATAGAGCTTAGAAACATTTTTCAGGTGAGATATACGATTCACCTTCTCGATGGTTTATTTTTTGACCTTTTAATTTTAGGTCACTGTACGGTGATTTATTTTCTTAAGTATCAAAAACCACCAATAATACAAATTGGTATACCGTTTTTGAAATATTTGTATCATGATGGTTCAAGTCTTCAATTAAGTACAATAAACTTAAGCATATTGATATTGGTTTTTGAACATACAACCACGAGTGTCATCTTTGTTTACAGTGTGGGCGTTTCCTTTTCTGCTTTATTCAGAGGTCAGTTTAAAAAGAAATAAGGCAAGAGTCAAATTCAATGAGGAAAAGTACGATGACATACTGTAAACATGTAAGTGGTAATTTTCGCGAGGAATGAATTTTCGCTTTATTCGCGGTTATTGTCAGAAAAATGTAAACTAATCCATAACAAGTACATTTTACTGATCGACCAATTCATGGTGATGTACACCGAACCTTCGAAACGTCATCATTATTTAAAATAGAATATTTACTCGTAAAGACGAAATTTGAGTTTTTTTTGTTATGTTTTGTAGTAACTTTGATATGAGGAACAACGCTACAAACGTTGTCCTGTTGCTTTGTAGTTTAGTCCTGTTTAATAATCTCACATTTCTAGTTATTCAAAATAAATGCTAGCGAGATTACTAAATCTATTTAGTTCTTGAAAAATTCTGAAATTGTTCAATAAACGTAGATTGAAATATGTAGAACTAAATATTTGGAAATAAGTTTAAAAGAAAATAAACTTTATTACAAGTATAAAATTCACATCCATTTTGTAGTAAATGATAATATGTTCAAATGACGTATATGATTTCAGTTAGATGCAATCATCATGCTAAGATATTCCATTTTTCAAACTGCCTATAAAAATAAAGACAAAACATAGATCCACACTTACCCGGTTGTTTTGTTTCTTTTTCAAATAAATCGAGATTTTTTATTTACATCGCAACGTTCAAAGTTTATTCTTCTTCTGGTATCTACATGTTAAAAAGAAAAACAAACGGTATTGAACACTTATCATGCATAATTTAAGGCATCTATATATACGTCTTTCCTAAAACTGCAAACTGGATGATAAATATACCATTTGCTTCCCATGAACTTTACATAAACAGTAAAGCAGTCCCTTTACTGCTCTTGAAAATTACCTACACAAATATTAAATAAAATGACCAATTCTTTCCAAGAACATCTCCCCGTAAAGCTAGATTACACAGTATATATTTACAATTAGCGTCAATTAAAAGACCCCTTATATAAATTGCATTACCCTTTAATTCGATTCGAGTCAAATAAAAGTTTCTGTATACCTTTGTTTCAATTTATCCCGAGGTAACTATAAGTTTTTGAGGAAGAATTTTTCGATTTCATATTTAGTACTTTACCTACTTTTCTAACATGGCTCTTGTTAATTGTCAATCAGTATAATACTCATTAACCAAAAAAAACTCTTAAAACAATTTTAACTTAATAATGCCATTCATACACGTTAATATGCTTTCGATTTGGATTTTGAACATGCGTCTGTTTTAAAAACGTCAGATTTTGTATTGTGACGTCATAGACACAGACAGCAATGGAAACGGGTAATCCGCCTGCTCTTAGGGTCCTTCAAATGAAAGTAAATGGTTATTATCATGTGCTGGACCTTTATATTCGTAGAATTAAACCCTTGCTAATGCTCTGGGTTAAATTTCAATATAAAGGCCCAGCCCATGATTAGATGACAATAACCGTATGCTTGCCATGAATTATTTCTTAAGCATTATATGATCTATAAATTGACTTCATGCAGATTGAAATGTCAACAGATTAATAAAACATAAGTATAGATAATCTTGACATTCAATTAATATAATAAAGTCTATAATATGCATAATGTTTTTAATTTCATATTTTTAGAGTCATGTCAAAGTGCTGTGCAATGCATACTTTCAAGTCTTTCCATGTCTTTTATTTTACCTTAAGTTAAAGAAATGTTATTATCTATTTGTAAAATAGTATTTAATGATGTTATTAAATATTATCAGTTATCCTGCATTAATTCTGCTTTCCACAATCTATGTTGAAATTCCTGAAAGAGCCCCACCTAAATTATTACAAACTTCAATTTTACATGGAACATGGAGTGTTATAACCCAACGGGCATACGCCCTCAGGGTTATTACTACTGCTAAATCTAGTCGAAATTATCCGTTTTGCTCTAAAAAAGCTGTAATTATTCCCTCCATAAAGTACAAACGATAAGATAATGATAGGACAATACGTATTGTTGTCAAAGTTTCTGGATGAAAACAGTTACTTTTATACATAAGCATTGAACATACACTAACACCTTTATCTTTATCATGACATTCATTGATGTGGAACTATTATTTTTTAGAAAAAAATAAATTAAAAATCGCAAAAAGATCAAATTGAAGGAGCGGTGTATGGAAATGTGAAGTCCTGTATGTTAATAAAATGTTTTGGCTTTTTCTGTAACGAAGCTGCACATTTTTGCGATAAAAGATAAACTTATAACACAAACCAGCTTGGGTCAGTATTATTAGTCACAATAGCAGTAATTGTCAAATAAACAATGAAAGGATATAGAGTAAATCAACATTAGACTTAGTCCTTACAAAAACATTTACATGATTAACACAAAGCAATGGAACAACGCTTTTATTGTTGTTCTTCATCTTGAAGTCACTATGAGGCCTTCAACAAAGAGCTATGCATTAATTACCTGTAAGTATATTGCATTTATACTGTTTCTTATCTATTCCTACATGTATACGACACTGTTCGTTGTTGGATTCATCACATAGTGATACGGAAGACTCCTTCTCATATAATTCACAAACACGTTTTATTATACTACTGCACATAAATCCACTAAATCCCTCTATACACTTGATTGAGTTTTCTATTTTTCTTTTAGCGCATTTTTCATGTTCATGTTGTTTCAATGCACGCTTTGCATACTTTGACTTTTTGAAATACGCTAAACAACTTGAACCTGAAACAAAAGAACTAGTGGTAATTGTTTTATATATGTCTCCCTTTCGGCTTACAATTTGACCAATGGTAACGAAGTAATATTCTAAATAAATGAAGGTTAAAGAATGAATAAAATGACCCTTCACTATATACATCATTTTTACATGTGTTTCTTGGTGACAGCATACAATTTCTGGCCAGGCATAAGATATGCAGTATTTTTTATATCAAATTAAATCAAAGGTCAAATTAAAGTAACTATTGTACATGACACACCTTGAAATGGTGACGGATAAATACTAGTATGTCTGAATCATTAAGGCTGCCAACAAAACTTAAATATGGAGTTATTTCACTGAAAGGTCAAAGTCATACGAAAATTGCTTTGGCATATGCCATATCATATCCTCTTATGAAAACAAAATCACCGTACAGCAAATATCTTAAGTCAAAGTAAAGATAAAAAACAATGCAATATTTAAGAAATCCAACTACCTTACCTTTAGATCAAAGGTCAAGTCCATATCACACCCTTCATAGCAATCAGCTAAACTCGGATGTTATTCTCCGAGAAAAGCTGATCCTATTGTGTAGCAAAATACACAATGATCAGAATGACGCGGATAATATACAATACTTAATAGCCAGAATGGTATGTTTCTTTTACTGTCCAGGATACTTATCTGCGTCATTCTTATCATTACCTCAGAATATGAGAAAATTTCATCGTTTAATTTGAGATTCACTTTATGAACTAGGTTTCCATTTTAATTTGTGGAGATGTTTTCTTAACAACGTTGATAACGTCTTTTGTAACGTCATTTCCTAGAGTGAAGGTATGGAAAAAAAATCAATTTATTCTTAATGTATTTCATTGAAAAATTTTAAAATTTCGAAGCATTCTATATATAAACTGTAAATATAAAAAGTACATCCATAAGACTAATACACTTACATGACATTTTCCTTGGTGTATCACATGGTTGTGCTCCATTTATTTCCTCGAAGTGTATTTTTGGATCACAAAAACATACTGATGGTAACTTTTTACCCTTAATATAACTGCATTCTTTGCAATTATGAGAACCTAAATTTAAAATGTTTTGTTAACAAACTCTCATAAATAACAAAATACCGAAGTTACTGCGAATTTGGATTCTGGATATGCGCATTTCGACAACTTATGTCTCTTCAGTGCAGATAAAATTGAAACATCAACTCAAAGATGGTTAAATCTGATAGAGAACAGATAACCGATACGACCTGAAAGTCAAAATTAGCTAAGGACAGAGCTTTGCATGAGGGAGATACTCCTTAGTTTTCAATAAAATTCAATAAATATACAGCATTTCATAATGATTTGATTGTTCTTTTTTATTCTTTTAAACGTAACAGTGTTCGACTTGACTTGGAAATAACTCGCTGACAGTTTAAGGGTGCCGTGCACGGAGCACGACAATATCCCATTAGTCACTCTCGGTTTTTATCAAGAGTCCACACTGTGAAGGCTGGGACTTAAAATGTTCTGTTTGTGATTTCTCCTGTTTCGTGTCTTTGTTTCTCCGTGCAAATCGGATGTGTAAATGAGCTTTGAAATGCTTCTCAGATGTTTGGTAGTTGAAATAAAAATTATATATACTTTTCACTGGCAGTGTGACAGGTGCCACGCGTAGAGCAGATCATGCTTACCCTTTCGGAGCACCTGATTATACCTCAATTTTTATAGGGGTTCACACTGCTAGTGCTTTAGTTTTGTGGCGTTTTTGTTCATTTTTATTTGTTTGTTGTGTCTTTGTCATACTGTCTCAATTCGTGTTGCTGTGAATTGCAGTGATTTTGGATTTATGATTTTGGAATTTCCCCTTTCCTCATTCTTGTTTCGGCATTCGTTTGCCGATGTACATGTCATAGAGATGGAGATCTAGAATATTGTATTCCAAGCGATGAAATAAATAAAAAATGCCCAAGTTAATATACTGTTAATTAAGTTTCTGCATATGGCCTTACATAGCATAATAGTGAAGTTGCTGTTTATTTTTATTCTGCATACATTGTATTTGCATTTCGACAACTTATATCTCTTCGATACAGATAATATCAAAATCTTCGAAATCCATATACAATAATATGTGTAAAGACTGATAGAGAACAAATTACCAATAAGATCTAAATAGGAAAGCCAAAGTAAATCAGCTGAGGACTTAAAATGAAAATAAAAATAGAGGATATACTTCTTTATCGCTAATTTGCTTGATTTTCAATTGTTCCCGAGCGGCGATAATTCTATTATCACTGCACTGCGCTGATACGAACATATTATCGTCAATCTCTATGGAACGTTAGTAACAGCGTATTAATACGACGTCGCGTGACGTTTCGTGAAAAAAAATAATCCCAAGAAAGTTAGCGCTATATTTAACCAAAAATTATATATTTAACCTAAAAAGTATTTCTGTAGCAAAAGAAACATACATATCTGGTATCTATCAATAACAGAATTAGCGATAAAAATACTATTAGTAATTTGTTTTGTTCGGATGGATTTCTCAGCTTGTATTGCATCTCGTGCTATCGCACTCGATGAAATATAAGCAGGGAATTCCATTCTCGCAAAACAAATTACTAATAGTATATATATATTGAAAAAAAAAATTTCTATGTTAAAAGATAGTGAACAACAAAGTTTGAGATGCTTCGAGACATCAGTTTGTTTTTGAAAATGCGAAATATGTGAACAATGAAGCATCACAGACTGAAGCAAACACTTAAGTTATGTCAGCACATATATTTAAAAAGGATGATTTTCCTGGACATACAAAATGTATACACTTTACTCACTTGCATCTTTTGAGTTACATGTCTCATTAACGTATAATGATCCTTAAAATAAATAAAACATATAATCAAAAGTTTTTCACCTGAATGGCTTGCCAAAGGTATCGAAAAAAAAATACAAAAATGTAAATATAAAACAAATCTTAACAACATCCAAATAGAAATATTAAAAAAATAAAGCTCAACTTGAATCTCTTGTCAAGCCAATTAGAAAAAGTAGACATTACCAAATTTGTGTTTACTTAAGTTGAAATACAAGGAGAGATATCCTTTCACAAATCCATCAATAAGTTTGAAAAGACATTTTGCTTACATCAAATTTTAGTCTATCAACATTTTACCCAATATTAACATCAATTTATACATACCATGTTCACACTCCTCCCCAAACGGATCTTCTTTCAAGTGTCTGAGAAAATCTGCAATATGAAATAAAGATCAGGTAAATTTCATGTACAAGTGTTTAATGTGACAGTTGTCGTAACAGTGACAAACGGAAACTTCTAAATGTTATCATTTCTGAAGGATTATTAAAGAGCGATGTCGTGTTAATAAGAGATTAAAATTTCCTTATGTCTATGATTATCTACACTTTTTTTGATTGGTTGAGCTGTTGTTTTAAACACTTACTTTACAAAATTTTGTTTAAAACTAAGGAAAATCTCCCTCATGCATAGCTCTGTCATTAGCTGAATTTTGGCCTTTCTGTGTAGATCCTTTTGGTTATTTATTATCTGTCAGCTTTTACACGTTTTTTTTAATGAACTTCCAAATGTTTTGCTTTTATCTGCACTGATGAGACATAAGTTGTCGAAATGCGCATATGCAGAAAATAAGTTAACAGTAACATCGGTATTTTGTAATTAACAACATTACAGAAAAGAGTACTTATTATTGTTGCCAGTTATTATTATTTAAATACTTTCTTATGGTAAGTTGAGGATTTTTTAACTACAAGCAGGAACACCTTTAGTTATTGTTTTTCTTATTTAAAAAAAAAATCCTAAAAATTGTTGTGAAAAAGTTAAACTTGGATAGTTGGTACCTCGGACTTGAGTATGTTCATCTTTTGTTTGACGAATATTTTTGATGAAGAAATTGCATACATATTTTAAATATACAACATTATAATCTCACATATTTAAAAAAATAACTTCTATACGATTAATTTCGTGAACCATACATGCATTATCAAAAATATAAAAACAATGACAATAGAAAAAGAAGAATGTAACAAATATTCAGCAACCAGAAAGCATTGTATATTGAATCTCATTCAAATTAAAGGAATTTAATCATGCATTATGCTATAAGTATCTAAATGCTACCATATAATGAAAGAAAGGCAAAAGGTTCAGCAAATACTGTTCATGGAATTTATGAATAAAGATGAGGATGATAATGTATGACCCAGAAGAAATTAAAAGAAAACGTTGCTTAAAAACCATGTTATTTGGTTATTGATTTTTAAAGGCCAAAGTCTAAACTGTTTTGGCACTCTTCGCTTGAATACCTTATACCTTTAATCATTCCTACTATGGCAAGAGGAAACTGACCTTGTGACACCTTTTTGTATCATAGTTCTCTACCTAAACACCTTAATATGAACTCAGAAATTAATAAAAACCGATACAAGATAAGCTGGTGAAGTCTAATGCCAAGATCATGATAACACTTAGTTAAATTTGGATCAAAACTGTGCAAAGCAAGATATCAGATATTGTTGTCCTTGATATTTTAAGTCGTAACATATTGCAGATAAAATGTAAAGCAGAAAATGTGTTTGATGTTATTTTAGCATTCGTTTTTGAAAAAAAGAGATTGTTTCAACTCCCCGAATTGAGCAATATCCTTTTCTCAATATCATTTCATAGGTTTAAGTGTGCTTTGAACAGATATCTGATGAACTTGACATGTTAAATCACAAAATACAAATTAAGATACGGCAAGATTTGGAGACCACGAGGTTAATTTCTTTTTGAGGCTAGTATTTATGCATTAATACCTACTGCCTATTATGTATTTGTTTGATTAAATGTACTATTTCATTTTACGTTAAGCTTTAGTGATCAGCCATGGCGAGTGCCAATGAAGTTAAGGTACATGTATTGAGGGAAAAAAATGGTATTATACACTATGGAATTTGATTAGTTGTAATACATAAGAAATATTCTACAAAAAGAAGTCAATTAAAATTCAGTATTTTTATGTAAGGTGTGATTAAAAATTCGATAACAGAACATATAAAAAATTTAACTTACCCGGTGATGTTTCATAAACGCAAATGTCTGAGCTGCCTGATGAAGTACAGATATTGATCAGTGTTTGCCCAAGTACATCCAAAATAACTCAGGAAATACTTTTATATGTAACAATCTTTTACAATGAAATATTGTCAAGAAACTGCTTGCATTCATCATCATAAAACCTGGACTTCTCCATGTATATTTTAATGACTTGATTTATGACTGTTGAAGGCTTTCATGGTTCGTCCTTATATTGTACCGATTTTTCAATAGGATGATCCAAGGGTTTTGGGATACGGTCTGCATACTGAAAACTTCTTTTTTAAAATTAAGTATGAAAAAGAAAGGAAATGGGGTAAATGTCAAGAAGACATTTAGAAGTTTTTGCCAAAGTGTCAACTTAGGCAAAAAGGACCAAAATGGCGATATATAATCTGATATCCGCAGTAGAAAGCCCCTTTCCCGTAATCTAGATCCACAAGGGTTTTACATAAAACAAGAAAAAAAAGCCCGACGTGATGTAATGCTATTCCAATTTCGACGATCTAAAAAGGGATGCTTGAGAAAATGTATTTTATAAGAATTGAAGTGTTCATCAAACATAATTTTGTTCCTAGAGTTTACAGTTATAAAACAAGTATTTGCCTTTCATCAACGGCAATACTTTTGTTTAGTGATACGTGTTGCTATACATTAGAATTAGAGTTTGAACACAGCAGTATCAGGAAATGGCATTTTTAACATAATAAAAACAGCGTTTGTCCTAAGCACACTCTGACGTCCCTTTTAAACTTTCTTGTGTTAAATTGCTTACTTAGTTTGATACAGTTCTCAAGAATTTTTTATACATTGAAGAGATAAATTGGCCATCAGAAGAAGTAAATTTACTTCTACTTCAGTATTGTGTTGTTTTTGTCTTAAAGTAAAATACAAGGAAACACATATTGCCTTGGATGTAAATGTCAGAATGATAAGAATACTTGGTGAAAACTTATAACCTTTAACTTCGTGTGTTACTTTACACTTCACATCATTATCTAAATGCATTATCTTTATATTACCACCAGAATAATAACAAAATACCGAAGTTACTGTGAATTAAGTTTCTGCATATGCACATTTCGACAACTTATGTATCTTCAGTGCAGATCGTATCAAAACACTTGGAAATCCATAAACCGAAATATTTCAAAGCTGAGAGAGAACAAAATACCAATAGGATCGGATCTAAACAGGAAAGCCAAAATCAGCTAAGGACAGAGCTATACAAGAGGGAGATACTCCTTGGGTATTAACGAAATTTACTTAAATTTAGATATTGCATAGAAATGATTCTAATTATTAAATAACTAAATTTGTTTCCAACTGCCCATATAGTTTCAAAGTAGGAGATCTTTGAAGAAGTTTTCTTTTAAGGGTCAGTGTTATATTCTATTCCCCACTGAAAGCTTAAGCATCTTGGATACTATGTCAACATGCCGGACAAAACGCCGAGTGAATCAAATAGAACAAAAATGTGCGATTGGCATTATAAAAGTAATAATTTAATTACTTATCATCAAATTAAAATAATTTTAAAGGTTAAACACCGTTTGAAAGGAATTTATGGGGGTATAAACGGGACCAAGTCACTCACAAACTTTCATAAACGTCCATCGGACTTTTATTTGTTTGTGAGTGAATTGGTCCCGTTTATACTCCAATAAATTCCTTTAAAACGGTATTTAATCCTATATTCACTGAAGAGACACAAGTTGTCGAAATGACCATCTGCGGAAAATAAGTTTAGGAGGCTCACTCCTGACTTTGTTTATATCAAGGATTTCCTGAAACCTATTTAAATATACAAAGCATTGTACGCTAAATGAAATGGTAAAAAGAAATATATAGGTCCGTGTGCTTTTTACCGAGATATAAGTCATTAAAAAATCTAGCGGGAAATGGATTTCTCTGGATTTGCCCTTAAAATAATATCAGGATTATTTTTTGTCTAAAAGCTAAGAAGTTATATCAAGAATTATATGAAATTTTGTCAGGTGTCATAATTTGAACCATACAACATATTCATGAAATAAAAAGTTTGGGTCAGTGTGCAAATTTTTTTAAGCCAGAGGAGTTCCGAAATCTGACACAAATTAAAAAAATGTGACGAGTGAGCCTCCTTAACAGTAACTTTGATATTTTGATAATTATTACATACATCATATTTTATATGAAATTTATCCACAAATGAAACTGAAATTGTAAACTTTTATTTTATCTTCAGGAAGTAATATAGTATTTAAGTGGTTGAAGGACTAAGCACTTAAGTAAGATTTACTTTGTTTAACAATAATACCAAATCGCCATTGGTACAAACATACACGACCTAGATTCAAGTTCCAGGAAAAAGTGATACATGTACGTACCGTTTGGTGCAATGAGAAAGTCAGGGCTTGTGTGGTTTTTCTTGGAACTTGATGAGTTAGACTTCTTTTCTCCTACATATTTGCGCATAATAATAATAATTACTATGGCGATTCCAGTTACTACTGCAATGACTATAGCAATACATATCTGAAAAAAAATATAAGAGGAAAGTGAAAACCTGAATTGTGAAACAATGTGAAATTACAAAAGTATTTTAAATGTAATTATATTAGATTGATGTGAAATTCAGAATGTCAAATTGTTGTTCTCTCTCTCTCTCTCTCTCTCTCACACACACACACACACGGTAAAACAAAAACTTGAAATGGATGCAAAATTGCATGTAAACTTTCAGCAATTCTAATTATCCTCAAAAAAATTAAAAGTGATTCTGAAGAAAATGTTTATTTTTATAAAAACACAAAGGAACATTGCTGAGGTGTCAACTAGAAACATTAATATCTCTTTTGTTTATATTTAAGAACATAAGATGTTGATTCTGAAGTTTTCGTGCATAATTATTCAAAATACATTTTGCATTACTTTTAATTTATGCATTCCTTCTCTTTTTTACGGGGTTTCTTGCATAGTGTGTAAAAATGTAATTTTTGAATTTGCATACTCTGTGTTTATGATATATATAAGTTGATATCTGAATTTTGTAATGAGAAGACTTTATAAAATGAAAAAAGTCTACTTATTTGCGCTTATCAGCATATAAACAATAAACATTTGGATCAAGATAAATCGACGAAAATATCAATTCAAAATATTTTACAAAACTGAGTAGTACTACTGTCATGCTATT
This sequence comes from Modiolus philippinarum, assembly GCA_002080025.1. Taxonomy (NCBI): domain Eukaryota; kingdom Metazoa; phylum Mollusca; class Bivalvia; order Mytilida; family Modiolidae; genus Modiolus; species Modiolus philippinarum. Next base: position 29,793 of record MJUU01017568.1, on the reverse strand, counting down.
TGGATTACACAATGGGCAGATTGACTAAAATATTGATGTTGCTTGAAGCCCTGAGAAAGCCCGAGCCATAGGCGAAGTCGTGAACAATCCTTTAGGCAATTTCACTGAATTAAAGCTGTCAAGATGTCATCACAGACCTAGATATAAAAACAACTTTTTTTAATTATAAGTGCTATCAAGATTTCTTGACGTGCATATATATATATATATATATATATATGAGAATACCCTAATGTGGTTCTGGCCACGGAGTATCTGCTGTCACCATACTTACATCAACACTTTTCGAGACCGCCAGTGTAATTTAAACTAAAGGCCTTTAGTTAAAGCCTGTATCCCTCGCCTGGACCATGGCCAATGCATAAAGTCAAATAAACTTCAATGTTAAAGGGTCTCATTTTCAAACTATGTAAACAAACATTTATGTTATATGGTCTAACTTTAATAAACTATTTCCTCTATTGCGTGCCATCTTGGATGAGAGATTGATCTACAGGACACGATTTTAAAGAGAAATAAGTCTTGTGCCAAAGTTTATTTCCAACTGGCCAAATGGTTTAAATGTACTCCAATATTAAAATATGTTTCCCGTTGGTAGCCAATTTGCATAAGATGCAGATATGAAGGACATTTGTTATGAAGGGGGTCATCTAAGATACATTGTTATAAAGTTTTATTCTAACTAGCTTTGTGACACCTTATGTCTCTTCAGTACAAATTGAATTAAAACATTTCAGCTTCAAACTTCCAACAATTTAAGCCGACAGACAACGTATGCTCTTTCAATAGGGTCCAGTGATCAAGTAAGTTCCCTGAAGGTGGCCATGTTTGGTGACAGATAGGTACCAGAGTTACAACACTTACTTTACTTACTTACTTTATCAAGATTTATACAGAATATCAGCTACTCATGTATGACTTTGTTTCAATGAAACAACATGTGCAAACTATGATGCCCAGATGATGCTTCTCTATTCATGTAGCAAGTTAATTGATTGGTAAAAATTAATCAGTTAACTTAGTGACAAGTACTGTATACATTCATATGGAAAAATCATTATAATGTGAAATTAGGCAAAGATTATGAAAGTATTTTTTGGAAAAAATTGCAAAAATCTGTCCAAGAACATTTTTTTGTCACTTGATTATGGAAGAAATAAATATTTTAATGAAGTGATAAAAGGGAATTTCTCTAAAGCTTAAAAGATAAAAGTTAATCAAAGAAGATTTGAAAACATAATTAATTTAAAGGGAAATATCCCATAAACCATATAGTTAGAAAAAATGGTGAAAATCAGGCAATAAGTCTCACACAGGCGTGTTGATTTTCTTCAAAATTTCAGGGTGAGTAGATCTTGATATGCTGAACATTTTTCAAATTTACGCTTTGCCTCTATCTGTTAAAGTTTTTAAAATAAAAAATTAAACATGCAAAAATTTCGAAAATTTTACAGAAAAGGGGCTGTAACTCCCAGACGGATTTTCCGATTTTCTTGCACTTTGTATGATATATTATATAGGCTTGATGCAGGTGATGTGTATCATTCTAAATGGTTGTCATGTATAAGAAATAATTTGCTTGAATGTGGTTATTATCAATGTTGGAATGATCAAACTGTATTAGCTAATATTAATCTGTCAAAAATTGTAAAACAGTTTTTTCATAATAAATTTGTTGAAGAGTGGAAAATGCAAATATTTAATTCACCTAAGTGTATTAATTATAGAATTTATAAATCTGAATTTGGGTTTGAGAAATATCTCTCTGTTCTTCCACCAGATTTATTATATGGTGTTATCAAGTTTAGATATGGTAGTCATAAATTGCCAATTGAGGCTGGTAGATTTTTTAGTATAGATAGATCTGAACGAATTTGTGACTTATGTAAAAAGGAAGAAATAGGTGATGAGTTTCACTATTTGTTTAACTGTACTTTTTTCTGTTCTGAAAGATATAAATTTATACCTGTTCATATATATAATAACAGAAACATTGTTAGTTTTTCTGAGATAATGAATAGTCAAGATAAATATGTACTTACTGGATTGTCAAAATTTTGTAAAATTGTTATATCTCTATTTAATAACTAGTAATTTGCATTGTCTACTTCCATCTGCATATACTAATTCATATATGAATATATGTTTGTTCCATATTTTACATGTGTAATGTTGTACTATTATGCCTCATGTGGGGCCTTTAGTGAAATAAAAAGTTTCAAAAAGTTTCAAAGTTTCTTGAAAATTGCATGGCAGGTAGAACATTCTGAACAATTTAATCCATGTAAGATTTTCGATATCTGACGGTTTTCTAGTTATTGTGCAACAACTGCAATTTACCCCTATTTTTAGCAACAGCAGCCATGTTTTTCATCGGATCAACCTAAAATGAGGATCGTTTATAAAGAACATGTCATAGATGTTTACTATGAAGTTTCAAAGCAATCACACCGCGGTTTAAGAGAAGATTTTTGAAAAAGTTTACAACGGACGACGGACGACGAACTCCGGACGCAATGTGATGGCAAAAGCTCACCCTGGCAAAGCCAGGTGAGCTAAAAAGTGGTATAATACTTTATTTATTCACAATCGGACATTAGCCAGTTGAAGGCCTTATCTCTTTTCACGTCATGTCATTCAAACGTACATTGATTAATACTATACATGACAGAACTTAAGCCAGTAAACACATTTTTCGCTGATATGAAATAATGTTACAGCCAATATAGCAACATTGTAATATGAGTAAACTGACGTTTTCATAGTTATGTTTTGGTGTATAAAAACCAAAAACAAACAAACCTTCCGACAAAGTGTACAGCTGTTAGTTTTACTTTCTCTCGGCACAGTACCGTTTTCAGCGGACTGTTTTTCTATATCACCGTTTAACAGGGGACGTTTCCTTGCGTCGTCAGTAGGATCATTTGTAGTATCGGGTGACATTGGTTTCGTTTCATGCAACACTTGTTCCATTATCTTTAGAGGTCTCTACAAAATAAAAAGGAAAAAAATGAAATATAAACCTACATACCGTATGATTGTTATATTTTCGCGGTTCATGTGATAAGCATGAAAATGTTCACTGTAATTAACAAAGAAGGGATATGGAGTCACTGCAAACAACGGCAGTAAAATACCGAAGGAACAAGGAAAGCGATGACTACAAAAATCGAAGTCCAAAGACACGGCAAAAACTGTAACAGATAAAAACAAAGACAAACCAAGGACGTGAGACAGCTACAATGCACGGAAATAAAAAGATAACATTAAGAACTAAGGCACTCATAGTGTTAACTCCCATNAAAACCGGGAGTGACATCAGGTGCTCCGAAAGGGTAAGCATGTCCTGCCCCGCTAGCGACACCTGTCACACTATCAGTAAGGTATATATTGTTTCGAAAAATGAGACAAGTCTCTACACATACATGGTAAAACTAAGCAGTGGCTACACTTTTATTGTTATTTTTCATCTTGAAGTCACCATGAGACCTTCAACAATTAGCTTTACTCATGTTAACCTGAATTGAAGTAAAGATAATGACGTTAATAAAAAAGTCCGCAAACATAAAACCCACTATAAATCCAAACTGAAAACAACGAAAATTTTGTACCGCGAATATCAAGGTAGATAGAGAGTAATATTCATATCCATGAGATTTTGTTGTAAGTCAGTAGAATTGAAGAACCAATCCTACTTACCCGAAATCCGTAATAAAAAGTATGGGTCACCATGCTTGCTTTTTCTAGAATTGAGATAAAAATTTGCTCAATTTTGGCCATTTTTTTTTCACCTAAATTTACATAGAATGCATTGAAGAAATATGGAAAGGACATTTTTAGCCTAATAGATTTGAACGTTTTATCCATGAGAATTTCATGTATTTGTATGAAAAGATAGTTTATGACGTTATTTATTTAATACAATAAAAAATGTATATTTCACCTTGCTTTTAACGATATATTTTACAAAGTAATCATTTACGGAAAGGGGGAGTTAATTCGCGGCAAATCATATGAAATATGACATTTCACATCTGTCATTTAGTTATGACGTCACAAAGGAAAAGCCGTCTAATAACTGTTCCGGCCAAAAAAAGACAAACTTATCCCGTATCCTACTCTTTATTTTTTCAATGCGCGATTTACTTGCGCAGCGCAACCGTGTCTATCTAACTTTAGCCGTTTGTATCACATGTTGCCAATCCTTACTTTTTACATGTAAAACTGACACTGAAGTTTATACCACAGTTGGAATGAAATGCGCATATGCAGAATCCAAATTCACAGTAACTTTGGTATTTAGTTATTTGGAGTAAAATTATTCAAGCCTGAGGAATAATTGATTGCTACGGTTACTTTGGTGAGGTAGCAGCATTCATTATCTGTATCTGTATCTGTAAGAATACTTCTCAGGATCACCAGAGGGCTTTGATGAGACGGGAGAGAGTCCCGTTTAGTCGCGCGTAGCTGCTAGCGCAGACTTAAAGCCTTCCTTGGAACTAGCACATACAATATAATGCTCTAGGTGGTTCCAATCTATTGCAGTTTCACAGACAGGGAGTTTTTGTATTGGTCAGTTTTAGTTGATGGTACGACCACTGCTGTTGTGTTATTTCTTACTTAGTTGTCAATGATGTGTGTGTTTCGTGGTCTTTTGGGTTTTTGTGATGTTATATATTCCTCAGTTGGTATAACTGGTATCTGTTCCTCAACCACTTTGTAGAAAAAATATCAGACGTTGTTGTTGTCTTCGAGACTGAAGTGATGGTAGTTCCAGTTCTTGTAACATTTTAGTGATGCAGCCATCTTCTCTTGATTTATAATCTTTGGTGATAAACCTAGCCTCTCGTCGTTGTATATTTTCTAATTTTTGGCGTATGGGTCCCAGATGACAGACCAAAATTCCATGTTGGATCTTTCTAGTGCTATGTATGCTGATTTCCGGCAATCTCTTGGGCAATGTTGTAAGTTTCGCCACAGGAAGCCATGGGTGGAACTTGCATTTTTTGATATGTTTGTAATATGTTCTTTCCATTTTAAATTTTCTTGTATTTGGAGGCCCAAGTAATGGATTTGATGATACTTGTTCCAATATATGGTTGTCTAGTTCGTAGAAATTACCAGTTTTCTTTCTAAAACTTAATACATAGCATTTTTGGCGTATACCCCATTTTGTTGCTCATTTTTCTAGTGCTGCAAGGTCGTTTTGCAGAATATTATGATCTGAATGTTTGTTGATTTCCCTGTATAGTAGGCAGCGTCCGCAAAAAGTCGGACAGATGATTTGACTGCATATGGCAGATCATTGATGTGGCGAATGAAGAGTAATGGACCAACGACTGTTCCTTGTGGGACTCCAGACTCAACTGATGTTTGATTTGAGTGTTCTCCTTCAACTTTCACTCTCATCTTCCTTTCCATTAAAAACGATGTGAGTCATTTATGAATGTTTCCTCTTATGCCATACTGGCTAATTTTGTGCAAAAGTCGATCGTGCAGGACTGTGTCAAAGGCCTTTGAGAAGTCCATGATGGCGATGTCAACTTGTTTGCCTTTGTCATAGGATATCAAAAGGTCGTCTATGGTGCCTGCTAGCTAGGTTCCGCAGAAGTATCCAAATATAAAACCATGATTTAGTAATATTAAGACTGTGTTTTTCTAGGTGTTTGAGTAGGTGGCGACATATGATATGATCTAATAGTTTGCATGGTACAGATGTTAATGAAACTGGTTTATAGTTTTCACCTTTTTTGAATATGCTGATATGTTTGCATTTCTCACATCGTCTGGGAGTTTTCCGGTGTCTAGTGATAGTTGAAAGATAAGTGCTATAGCTGGAGACAGTTGATCAGCACATTGTTTTAAAACTCGGTTTGGTATGAGAAGCTTTTGATATATTTGTATTCTTGAGTAGTTTTGCTATTCCCTCTGGTCGTATTTTTATACTATTGATTTGTTCGTTTACTTCAATCTTTGTTTCTGGTAAGGTGGCAGCTTTCCCCTTTTTGAAGACAGAGGCGAATTGTTAAAGTAGTATTTGTGCATTTTCTTTGCTGTCAGTGATAAGTTGACCCTGTTTTTTTAATGGTGCTCTGCCAATATTATTTTGTTTCGCTTTGTTTATATAGTTCAATTCTGCCTTTTTCAATTCACGTTTGCACTCTTTTTTGAAATTGCTTATATTTCGTCCATGATTTGGATTTCTTCATACTATGGACTTTGTTTCGATCAATCAACAAGACTTCGACAGTAACTGTACTATGTTCCGTTGCACGACCGCAGAAAATATCAACGAGCAACGTTTAAGAGAGGTTGTGAAAATAAATGTTTATTTTCCACGGATGTAAAAATATGGACTGCTAACTTTTAGCCATATTGGGTCATTGAAAGCATTAAACAAATATTTTATTCGAAAGGCATTTTCATATTGGCCGACTTATGAATCCTGGACATAAAATGGAGAACTGTTGTGCGTGTTATGTTTTATTTTGAAAAGTGAGCGTAAGCGGACTTAAAAAGATGGGTACAGTCATAAGTGGGATGGGTGCTCAGGGGAGAGGGGATTATTTCAACATTTCAACCCATGGCCTATTTCAAAACGATTACTAGTATTTATTATATATATAAAAAAAAAAAAAAAAAAAAAAAAAAAAAAAATAAAAAATACAAAAATAAAAAAAAAACCCGAAGTTACTGTGAATTTATTTTCTGCATATGCGCATTTTGATAATATCTATATAATATATATTATCGATAATATAATTGATACATACAGATAAAAAATCGTAAATCCATTGTAAACCAAAAGCTCAAGTGAATCGAATAAAATACATAACTAACTTACCGCTTTGAAGTCTATATTATATACTAAGTGTCTACTTTGTGGCTTACGAAGTTTTTAATGATAAACATATACTTATTGGAAAATTCTCAGTAAATTATATAATTTGGATAAATCTAACGTGTAGGATGTCTACTTAGTGGTTAAATGCAGTTGATGGGGATTTCACAGTCTAATTATATTGAAGTGTAAAAATACACAGTGTGTAATTTTGGAGGAAAACTGATGTAGTTCAATGTTGTAAATTTATATATTATCGGTTTTATTAATATAAAAGCACAAGTATATATAAAGCACAAAAACGTAACACAATTAAAGTGGTAGATAAACTGATATTACAAGTGATATTCGAAATGCATCTAATTTTTTTTTAAAACACGATAAATTAAAAATTTTGCGGAACTGTGCATATTATTTGTCAATAAATACAACAAACGTTTTATTTGAGTATTGAATGCATTAATTTGAAGTTTCATTGGAGTATGAAAGTGATGACCGAAGCTTCATTAAAAATGTGCGCTCGGTCAACACTTTCATAATCCCTATGAAACTTCCATATAGCAAAATCAGGGTCACTTTTTTATTCATGAGGTCATGAATTATTCATGACGTTGATGACGTCACAATACATAATTTTAGAATCAATTTCCGAAGACCTAAACATCCCGGGTTAACATACAATTTGTAAATAATTAATTTCTACCCAATTGGTACCTCTCATTCCATAGATGATCACATGATCGCTTGTTTACAAAATTAGGACACCGGTGCAGACGACAAGACAAGTTTCTGCAGAGGGAATGGGTTTGTATTTGGACATTGACATCCCACTTCACGCCAAGAAAATGGCGTCAAAGTAAAAAAATATGGAAAAACACGGTTTTTTGTAGCTTTCAGGAACCTACATATCGAAACAGAACCAAAAACCAAGTATATTTACCGGAACTTTTTATCCGGAAGTGGCATTACAGGAAAAGAGAGTTTGTTTTCAGTGGCCCAATTTCGAAGGAACGGCCTCCAAATTTCAGGTCATTGACAAAATCTAGTTAGGAATATAAAGAAAAGTGCTTCATTTAAAGAATATTGCCAGAAACCTCCATTTTATTGAGTTCAAATGCCAAATTCGCCCCGAGAATTCAAAACCGGTGTAGGGGTAAATATCGCCAAAACATAATTTATTGAGTAAAATTAAGTTTTTTATTATCAAGCCCTTACTATTGCATTACAATTAAGTCGGCCATATTGTTTTAAAATGGCGGTCGTATGCAAATTAGCAAACCGACCTTCATTTTGCCATATGCAAAATAATGCATTCATGTCTTAACATTACATTTTAAAACCAAATCATAAAAAAACTGATTTATTAAAAAGATGGTATATCACGAACAATGGGATTCTTTATTTTACTAATTCATCCGCCACGTGGTCATATGATCAAATGTGTTTCATGGGAATTGCAACTTCACATTGATATGCATTAACCTATCAAATTGATGGAATTGAAATGAATATGCATGAAATGTAATCATATGAAAATTATGTAATGGAATTAATTATGCTTGTTTCCATTGATATCTGTGAGTACAATCTTGGACATTTTTCGTCCATGAGTGTGAATCAAAATATCCCCAATCAACAGGATAAATGCATCAAATATTCAAGATCTGAGTTGCAAACACTGTGTGTTATGTAGCAAAGTCACCTGCAAATTGTAATGATAAAAACTGTTCAACTTAACATTACAATATATTCTACACCACCCTTCTAAAATGATTTGGTAGGGATAACCCTTATAAATAACAAAATACCGAAGTTACTGTTAATTTACGTTCTGTATATGTGCATTTCGACAACTTATGTCTCTTCAGTGCAGATCAAACCAAAACATTTGGAAATCCTTATCCCCAAAAATTTGTAAAATCTGATAAAAGAACAAATTACCAATAGAGTCTAAATAGTAAAGCCAAAATCAGCTAAGGACAGAGCTATGCGAGATACTCCTTAGGTTTTAACAAAATTTTCTTTAACTTAGATATTGTAAGTTTTAAAATAAAATCGGTTTTTGGGCCAGCACCAAGTACTGGCTACTGGGTTGGTAAATACCCTCGGGACTAACAGTCTACCAGCAGTGGCATCAGCCCAGTGGTAATTCATAACAAAATACCGAAGTTACTGTTAATTTAAATTCTGCATATGTGCATTTCGACAACTTATGTCTCTTCAGTGCAGATCAAATCAAAATATACATTGTTGACAGTTCCCCTCATAATCTAGTTTATACATTACTGAAATTAAAACAAAACTAAAAAAATATACACTTAAAAATACTGAGGCTTCATTCCGTGTATAACAGTAGATGTCCTTCGAATTTTTGGAAATTAGTGCTTCGTTTTTTACTACTTTTGGATTATGTGTTTCCATAATGCTGCTGATGAGAGGTTACTCCTTGAAACCCGTGTACAGCATAACGAAATTAACTGTCTTTTATGCAACTTGGGTATTTTCATATTCATAATAAACGGTCATTTTTTATGCTGTGTTTCAAGAACAAGAGGCTCTCAAGAGCCTGTACCGCTCACCTGGGTCCTGCATCACTATAATTCCCACTTGATGGTCCATCTTTGGTGGTGTATGTACATAAAAATCAGAAACTTTTTATAAAATTTAATTAGAATTGTTCAAGCAGTTTCAGAGAAGATTTTTGAATGCAATTTCCAAACTTAAGCGGGGGCGATGTTAATCTACGTTCCCTGCTGTCAGCTATTAAACATAAAACTTTGAAGAGGGTCACATAAGGACAATCATATAAAAATTCTACTGAAATTGTTCAAGCAGTTTCAGAGGAGAAGATCTTTTCATGCATTTCCCACTGGGTCCAATGTTAAACTAAGTTTTGGTACTGGTGGCCATGTCGGAAGACGGATCAGCACAAAAGTAACAAGCTTGGTCAAAATCTCACAAGTTTCATTTCTGCATTGTTTAAATTGAATCCATTCAATGGTTTTCCATAATATCTTTGTATGCATTTCCCCTTAGGGTCCAATTCATTGCTGGCAGCTATTTTGGATGATGGATCAGAACTGAAGTAACAACACTTGATCAGCTTTTCATAAGCAAAGTTTGGATAAAATCTATTTAGCAGTTCTCTAGAAGAAGATCTTTTGTTAAATTAAGTTCACAGCTGGTGGCACTTCGTCAGCACATTCATGCCATGTTTGATTTAAATCCATTCAGCAGTTCTGTAGAAGATCTTTGTGTGCATTACCCATAGGGTCCAATGCTGTCGGTAATGTAAGATGACAGATTGGCACCAAAGTAATAACACTTGGTCAGCACTTCATAAACATCATTCATGCCAAGTTTGGTTCAAATCCATTCAGCGGTTCTAAAGTAGTAGTTCTTTGTATGTATTTTTCCATAGGGTCCAATGTTAAAATTAAGATCATTGCTGGCGGCATGTTGGATGACACATCAGCACCAAAGTAACAACACTTGGTCAGCATCTCATAAGCATCATTCATGCCCAGTTTGGTTCAAATCCATTCAGTGGTTCTCAAGAAGAAGTTCTTTGTATGAATTTTCCCATTAGGTCAAATGGTAAACTAAGTTCCCCGCTGGCGGCCATCTTGGAAGCGGTCGGAAAACTTGAATGTGTTCAATAAAATATAGTCCTTAAGTTGCTGAACATTTTTGCAATTTAAACTTGACCTCTATCTCAAAGCGTTTTTGAAATATAGGACAAAAAGTAAAAAATCACGAAAAATTTGACCAATAAATGACCACAACTCATATATAGGTACTTGGATTTTCTTAAAAAATCCATGTGGGTAGATCTTAACATGCTGAACATTTTTGCAATTTAAACTTAACCTCTATCTGTTATAGTTTTTTAAATAAAAAATAAAAAACATCAAAATTTTGAAAATTTTACGGAAAAAAGGGCAATAACTCTTAGAAGGGTCATCAGATTTTCTTCAAAATTTCAGCATGGGTAGATCTTCTCATGCTGATCATTTTTATCACGTGTCAGATTTTGATATCTGTAATGGTTTTTGAGTTATTTGCCAAAAACTGTAATTTACCCCTATGTTCTATTTTTAGTAACGGCAGCCATGTTGTTTGACCTAAGACATTCAAAATAACAAATTTGAAACAAGATACCCTAGTGATGATTCAGTTAAAGTTTGGTTCCATTTGACCCAGTGGTTTCAGAGAAGAAGATTTTTGAAAGTGAGCTAACGACGGACGGACGACGGACGGACGACGGACGACGGACGCCAAGTGATGGCAATAGCTCACCCTGGCATAGCCAGGTGAGCTAAAAACCTTACACTACCTACATTTCTTATTAAAGTCTATGTTCGACTACCTTTCCAAAAAATGACAAGGTAATACATATTGCTGAAAAAGAACGTTATGAACCTTCCTTTCAAAAACCATTTTTTTCTGAGAAACCATTGAGTCTTGGGCCAAACTTGGTCACAATAGTCTTTGTGGCAAGGACGGATTGTGGAATATTGCAAAATAGTGTTCGACGTGTAGCAACTTATATAAGATGGACATCAACGGGTAACAAAATCAATCAATGGCCCCATGGAAGCACTTTAAAAATTATAGATGTTCTTTCCTGAAACTACTGAGCTTCAAATGCATAATCACCATCATGCATGTCCGCATCTTATAAGAAAGCTGCAATCGGAGGAAATAGTTTGACATTGGTCCCTATAAAAACACCCTCAAACCACTAAAATAAGGGCTGGTTTCTTTAAAAATAGTCCTCATGTTATAAGTTTGTTGCCTGTAGGGAACATGTCTCAAATTTTGAACCTATGAGAAACACTTAAAGACATCTCAGTGACCAATGGGCCAAATGAAACAAAAATTTGTTGCAAAAGTCCTTTGATGCAGGGACGGCTGGTCCCTTCAAAAATAGTGTCCAGAAATTTACGAAACTTATCGAAGATGGCCGCCAGTGGGAGTCGTAGTTAAACATTAAAACTATGAAGATACTTTCAAAGATCACCGACACCACCATACCAAATTGCACTGAACTTGATCAAAATAGTAAATTAGAAGAAAATAATAATAAAAAATATGAAGAAAAAAAATAAAGCAGACAACATTTTTTTACATTCAGTTTACTGGCTTGGTTTCAAGGGCAACCAAAAAGATGCACTACATGTACACATTACAATCTATTTTTGAATACTTTTTAAAAAAATTTAGCAGGGGTTCCCCACTTCATCTAGGTAGTACATATTGTTGAAGTTAAAAAATTATGACTCTTCCTTTGAAAAAAATTTGGCATGGTTTCCCATAAAATCTAGCTTAAACATAATGATTGCTGAAATCAAAACCTAATAAATAAGGGAATCCTTTTTTTTTCTCTGAAATCGCTATCTGAATTAGAAAAAAAAACTGAGTCCCAACAGCACGCGTGATGTCCCCTTTAAAGCATTGTGTCCAGCAGAATTTCATATGCTATCTATGGTAGCATCTTTTTACGAACATCGCTTGACATTCGACCTTTGTTGCCAAATGCAAGTCAACCTTTTAATTAAGAGATTTATTTGTGTCAGCCCCGGTCCAGTTGCGCGATACAAGTTTTAAGAGCTTCGCTCTTTAGATCAGGCAAAAATTAATAGTAGCTGATACCAACCGATCGTTGTAATAGACAAATTTCATATTTACGGGATGACTGCTAATTTAGCATGTTTTTCAAAGGGACGTCACTCGCTAACACCCGTCATTCTGGTTTTCGGTCTCATTAGGGAAAGGATGGTCAGTAAATATTTTCTCTGGCAACGGTTACGATTTTCACTGTGGTAAGTACCCGAATAGCTTGAAATAATTTATTTAAAGACAATCGAGATATTACCCCTACTCCAGTGATAGATACCCATTTATTCAAAATCTACTGCTGTCCCTTATTACAATGGAACCGCAAACCTGACTGTCGGGTCAGTAGGTTACTTCCCTNTGTGGAAAACGTTATAAAAACGGAGCCAAAGTCGGGATAAGAAATAAACATGAAAGTGGTCTATTGCAGGACTTTTTCATGATCCGTATCCATCATTAATGTGTCTAGATGAAAGTTTTGCTGTTCATAACAATATGTCATCAAGCATAAATCGTTCTAAAGGACCAAACGAATTGATCATCAATAACAGTAAAATTGAATAAGGTCTCTAAAAGGTAAACTTTACAAAGGTGATTACACTTTGAAGAGTTATTGCACATTCTTGTCTTTAAGCAGAGTATAGGTGTTCGTTATTTACATCACTTTACATAATACATAAACAAATGTTAGTCCCTCTATAACTAACAGGAGATTACTAACACTCTTGGAACATTAACTGAACTGGTCATTTTACAGAGTTGATGTCTATTTTTTAACCTTTTTACGATCTCGGTAGAGATACTCCTTTGTATCAGTTATAAATATTTTATAAATTATTTTGAACAGATGATTGATAATCTAACGGGAAATTCAAACTCTAATTATAAATGAGGATGTTTTATGTAAAAATAGAAACAGGATTTTTTTATAGGAAATGTGATGTAATCTGAATCTTGCGTTGTATAGAAATTTACTGTTTTTATCAAAATTCTAACCACTTAAAAATACTGAGGCTTCATTCCGTGCATGGCACTCGGTAGATGTCCTTGGTACTGGATTTGGCCGACTATTTCGATATTTTTGGTAATGAGTACTTCCTTTTTTGACAAATTTTGTATTATGGCTTTACATATCATTTGATTCAAATGCTGCTAATATGAGGTTACTCCTTATAACACAACATAACGAAATTTACAGGTTTTTTATACAACTTGGGTATTTTTTGTATTTTGTAGAGGATCAAACAATATTGATATCTTAATATAATTGTAATATTGTACAAATTGAGTTATTTGAATTCATGTTTACCTTTTGTATATTATTGTATATTATTTTGTGTATTAAATTAGTAATTGGATTTCCAATGCAATATTTATATAACGGAGGTTTTGATTGGTCAAAACTGACCGTCCTTTCAACCATCTACACATATACCTGGGACAAAGTAGGTTCCCTGTTTAGTATGGTTCCTGATATGATTACAAATACACAAGTCAAAAATAGAACATGAAATCGTTTAATAGCATGAGAATAGCAATAGCAGTACATCATTTGAATACCCGAGTGCGCCAATCTTCATTTGACGGTCAAAATATCCGTTTACAGGCTCCGCTACGCGTTGCCTGTTAACTGCATTTTGACCGTCAAATGTACGATTAACACCCGCGGGTATTTAAAAAATGTACTGTTATTGCTTAATGGTAGTATTCATATTTTTTAAATCGAATTCTAAATGTGGATGTATAAAAATGGTAAAATACACATCATTGACTTCAAATTTATATCACGGTAAACATATTTGCTTGACATGGTCAGTTGAATAGTACTAAAATTAATCCTCTTTGCAGTAGGCAGGGAATAACCACGGGTTCGATTTCAGTATCTTTGAAAACCATGTAACAACAATGGCACAAATTGACTCCTTATTGTTATGAATTAAAAAAGTTTGAAAATTGGATAAAAGCAGAAATCTGAATAAGAAGAAAATATCAAATGAATCTTTAAATACACAAGCGGAGTGAATTTCTTATTTCAGTATTAAATTGGCAAACAAGCGCATTTGGTGACTGTGCATGAGAGTATCAGGAAATAAATAGTTACTAACATTTTTCTAATGTAATTTATTATTACTTACAAAAAAAATGGGCAAGTAATTTTGATAAGGGTGGAGTGTATGGCATATCAAAGCAACAAAAATCAGATAATTATCTCAGGTAATGCTATATTGTCTGAATTTTTGTGCTTTTACGCACATTTCCAGCCATAAATTATCTGGTTTTCTCACCGCCTCCAGATAAGTATATATAAATATTTTTCACATGGGTATCTATGAAATTATGTGGTACAATATTTCAATCTGCAGATAAAGTAAAATAGTATGGTAATTCGGTTTTATCTATATTTTTGTGGTTTTGGCTTGTAATTATTTGTGTTACCTGGTTTATCGAACAACCAATCAGACGAAATATCTGCGGGTATATCGTATTAGCTGATTTATTTTGCAAACAATCAGACGTAAATAGATAAATTTCAATTATTATCAAATTCAATCTTTATTACATCAAATTATCTATATTGAAAAACTATGCCTTTATGAAGGAAAACATTATCCTAAAGAATTTCGGAATCGTTACAGATTTTTTCTCTCTTTTTCTCGCTTTTTGCTCTGATTTGTCCATTTTCCGTTTTTAACGAATTTTGTATTTATGTGCGCATATATTATTCTGTATTTTCAATGTTTCTTTGTAAAATTGGTTTATGAGAATAAAATTATGTCTATCTATCAAAATTTACAATATCAATAGTTCATCTTTAAAATCACCTGTCTATACATCCACTCACCGATAACCGTTGCGTGAATGTATATTCTATTAAATACATACACCGTCATACGAACAATCTGTGAATAGTCTCATCGCTGAAACCAAACAAAGTAGGAATCCTCTTATCATCATATGGCTGGGGACCTGTGAATTGACAGTTCAGGAAGGAAACAAAGGGAAGTTTTAATATATTAAGTTAAAATCTTTCCCATTTCAACAAGTAGAGTTTATTTTGACTAAATATAGGCATCTCAAAGAAAGAATACTGAAAGTAAATAAGTCTGCCACGGTTGTATAGTGTCCGTACTTTTCAAATACTAGATTTAACAAAAAAAAAAAAAAAACAAGCAGACAAGAGAGTCAAGCATTACTCTAACAAAAAATGGCTAAACTTGGCACTGATGACAACAATAATGAGTCACCCAAATATAGTAATTATAGACTTGTAATCAACAAATACAAGGGCAAAAGAAAAGTATTTTGGGGTTCAAAGCCATCAGATACAAAAGGCAAAGGACGGTATCAATCTCTTACTATAAGTAATACACACACAGTGAATACAAGATCAGTGACAAAATCAACTTTGATTGATAAAAAGCTCTGTTATAGACTATTATAATCAACAGCTACAATTTATAAAGAGAAATATTAAACTACCTAGAATATCACAAGATCTAATAAAGTCAAGAAAGGGCACAAAAAGACAGAGAGTTCTTTACTGGGTAAACTATAATCTTTACGATGATGGTTTTCATCCTATCAGGGTATTAAGCAAACTCTGGCTTTACAAAATTTTGCGTTGGCTACTGAATTGAGTATTGGATATTGTTGAATATATGTAATTCTATATCAGTCATATTAAACAAGGAAGCTCTGTTACATTTTTTAACTAGAGACAAAGAAGCCTTGTTTTTATAAACTAAAATTAATTTGTACAGATAAGTAGGATCACAGGGAAGCCCTGCGATTCCAAGCAAAATTAACGTCAAATAAAATCTACCAAGAATCTTTGTTGCAATTTGAAATATTAATTATATGTCTAATGAACACATGTTGAACACTAAGTTATCTTTGAAGTTTGGATACTAATCGAACAATGATCATCCAAGTTAGCAATTAATTGAACTAATAAGTGTGAAAGAGAGTGTGTAAGCTTTGTCAGTGCTGTTCACAAATGTGAACGTTAATGTGAACACCTTTATCATTATACAGGAACTTATTAGTTGTATATATTTCAAACATTCAGTAACTAAATACTTTTGTTCTAATTATAAGCACTGATAATGCAACTCTAACAAGTGACGACTTTTAATTAACTTTGATGTGAACGATTGTGTCCTTGAACACTAATCAACGTTTTAGACTAAAAAGAAATAATAACTTCAGTTCTAAATTCAATTTTGAAGAACAAATTATCCAATGGATGACAAAAAGCTTACAATGGCCGCTTAATTAGCGTGTTCAACTCCAAACAACAGACCGCATTACAAAGGGCCAAGAATGGGAGGTAATACATGCCCAAAAGGTGAAAAAGATTTATTAAATACTCAAGAGTTTCTACAGTGCAGTGTATGTGAACTGGATTATTGTTTAAATAGTACATACATTTCAAAATCACTTTTAAAGGCCCTTCAAGACGATAACTCAAATAATTTGCTATGGACATGCAACGGCTGTAAGCACAATTTTCCAGGTATGTCAGACCTAAAGTCCCAACTTAAATCAATTGACAAAACTACTAATACTAGACTGCTTAAACTTGATGGTAATATGGCCCAAATGAGAGTTGGAGTGAGCACTCAAATCAAAGAGGAGGTTTGTGCAATCAAACCGAGTTTAGTAGAGGAATAAAAATCCGAAATCATATCAACATTGCAAAATGATGTCCGAAAAGAAATCAGGGAAATTGAAGACCAAAAACTACGTTCACTGAATCTAATAGTTTTCAATTTGCCAGAGAGTAATAATAAAGAGGTCTCTGAGAGAAAAGAATATGATAGCACTCAAATTCAAAAATTATGCAAATTCATAGGAGTAACTGAAATAGATATAAAAACCTTGTTCAGGTTAGGAAATCAAAATCCACACAAAATCGGCCACTTAAGGTTATTGTTAACAACAACAAATACAGAAAAAACGTATTAGACAATGCTTCAAAGATCAGACTATTCCCTAAAGCTAGCAACCTGTCAAGATGCATAGTTACGTAGGATCTTACTGTCCAACGGCGTGGATTAAATAGACAACGAAGGAAGAAAGCTTACCCTAAAAATAAACAATTACAACAAGATCAATTAAGTATTGATAATAATCAGGATGAAATTGAAATGGTAGCTCAAAATGAGTTGGATGGAACACTACAGTCAGAAGCTTCGCAACAACTTTTAGCTTCACTACATGGACAGAATGTATTAACCTATAACAGCAAAACAGAATCTCACTTTCCACTTTAGGAGATGAAACTGTCATAGGCGGGTTTGAATTACATCAGCCCAACGGACTAAGTGTGCCTTCGCAACCAAATGAAATTGTTTAGCCTACAAGTTTTAATTTTTTAAACTGCACTGCAAATGATGCACCGTTAAATATTTTATATACAAATGCTGATGGCCTGTTAAGTAAAATGGGAGAATCAAAATTGTATTGTTATTAAGAGAAAAACAGTATGACATTGTAGCGATTTCTGAGGTCTATCCCAAACATAAAGAAATAACAAACACTGATTTAGTGGAGTACAAATTTGACGGATATAATGTTTCACTCCGAAGGCAACATATTTACTAATAGGGCTGTATTATTTACACCAAGAAAACGTTGAAAAGTTATCAAGTTGAAAATAATATGAAATTTAAGTATGTGGAACATGTTCAAATTGGATGCAAAATAAATCAGGACAAAATATGCTAATGACCTGTATCTACCAGAGTCCTAATGCAACCCACCCAGATTGCATTGACGAGTTAAAACGAATCCCAAATTTCAATAGAAATTTAAAAAGAAATTTAACTTTGTACTAAAAGTAGGAGATTTCAACTTTAGATAAATTGATTGGTCAAAGAACAAAACAGAAGCAGGTACGGATCATATATCAACTAAATTTTTAGAGGCATTTAACGGTACATTTCTTATCCAGCATATAATTCACCCCACTCGTTTTAGGGGGAGAACAGACCAAGTTTACTAGATCTTGTCTGTACAAATGAAGAAGGAATGGTCGAATCACTAATCCATCAAGCCCCACTTGGAAATAGCGATCATGAAATCCTAGATATTAAATTATTTTTGGCATAGGCACAGAAGGCGAACATTTTAGACCAAAATACAAATATTTTAAAGGTGACTAAAAAAATGCAAATGAGTTTTTAATTGATGTTCATTGGGATCATGAATTTGAAGGAAACGGAAATATTGACCAGACCTGGAATAGATTTGTCGATAAATTTTCAACTGCATACAAGAAATACATACCGGTGAACAAATCTCTTCACATGAAATTTGATACTCCGTTGATTAACAATACAGCATTGACAGCTTTAATGGAGAAACATAAAAGATGGAAAAAATATAAATACTGTCGAAATCCTACCAACAAGGCAAAATGTGAGGAAGCCAAAAAACATTCTAATTATGAAGTTAGAAAAGCCAAATTAGAATATGAAAAGTCTTTAGCCTTTAAAATGAAGGAAGACTCAAAGATCTTTTGGAAGTGTGTCCAGTCTAAAACAAAAACTAAAGAAAACATTCCATGCATTATAGATGAATCAGGAGAAGTCCATACTGATGATAGGGAAAAAGCAGAATTATTAAATAGTTTCTTTCATAGTGTTTTCACAATTGAAAATAATTTAGACGATTTACCTAAATTTGAGAAAAGAACAAATAAGAAAATTGAAACTATTATCTTTGAAAAGGAAAAAAATCAAAAAGCATCTGTCAATATTAAAGGAAAACAAATCAGCAGGCCCTGATAGCATTCATCCCAAATTTCACCAATTTAATCAAAACCAGTATGCAATATACTAAATAAATCAATGCAGAATACACAAATCACAAACGATTGGAAAGTAGCTCATGTAACGCCAATTCATAAAAATGGACCAAAACACCAAGTATCAAACTGTAGATCCATAAGCCTGACATCTATCATCTGTAAAACTATGGAAAAATTTCTTAGGGATGCTCTAATGGAACATATGGAAGACAACAACCTGTTTACACCACACCAGCATGGACTTAGAAAGGGAAGGTCCTGTGCAAACCAACTGATTGAAGTATTGGAGGACTGGACAGACAAACTCGATAACCAAAAATCTGTGGATGTTATCTACTGAGACTTCCAAAAGTTCCCCCACAAACGTTTGCTCTCCAAAATAGAAGGATATGGTATATCTGGGAAATTGTTAGATTGGATTAATTGTTATCTTTCAAATCGAAAACAAAAGGTTGTACTGAATGGTTCACATTCCAACTGGACATCAGTAACAAGTGGGATTCCTCAGGACATCGTTTTAGGCTTATCCTATTTACAATTTATATGAATGATTTGCCAGACATTGTGGAAAACATTGCTAAATTATTTGCAGACGACACTAAACTCTATGCAACCATAAACTGTACAGATGACGAAGAAAAGTTACAACAATATATTAACAGCTTGATGAAATGGTCAGTGGATTGGCTCTTATGAATGTAAACATGTACACTTAGGAACACAATCAGAAAGGGAATACCAGATTAATGAAAACACAATAGAAAAAATCTAAATCAGAAAAGGACTTGGGAATTATTATCGATGATAAATTAAAATTTCAGGATCACATCAGTATACAAACAAAAAAAGCCAATCAAATATTAGGTATAATAAATAGGACCTTTACGTTCTTAGATAAAGAAATGTTTTTAAATCTATATAAAAGTTTAGCGCACCCTCACTTAGAATATGCCAGTACAGTTTGGTCTGTGATATATAAGAAGGATGCTATCCAAATTAAGAATGTTCAGAGGAGAGCCACTAAACTACTAGAAAAATATCAAAAACCTACCATACAACGAAAGACTGAGATATTTAGGTATACCATCTCTTCAATACAGGAGACAAAGAGGCAGATATGATCCAGACTTATAAAAGACTTATAAAATTATAAACAACATTGACAATTAGATTCCACAAAAATATGCCCCATTAGAGACACTAGAACAAGAGGGCACAAAATATACAAAAAGCACTGTAGAACTAACATTCGTAAATATAGTTGTAGATATTTGGAACAGCTTACCTGAAAAGGTCATCAATGCGAAATCATTAAATATTTTAAAAGTAGACATAACGACCACTGGAAAGATTCTGAAATCAAGTTTAACCTGAATATATACTACCCGGATGTCAGTAATGCAACACAAGAATCAAGACGGACCAGAGAGGCTAGTTAGCCTATACATTAGGTCTCTACAACCTGCAGGTAAACCAGGTAAATAAAATAAGCAACGCCCTTTATTTTTGGAAGAATTCATTATGGATTTAAAATATTTATAAATCGTACATAGATTTGGCGATTTATTGAAAATCAACTCAACCGCCCAATCTCATGAGGCAATGCTTAAAACGAAATCAGATTATTATTGCATCACTTTATTCCTGGAGATTTGGCAAGCAGGGGTTCTGTCATTAACTTCCCGACCAATCATATCCCACAAGTTTTCAATTCGGTTCATGTCAGGTGACATTGTTGTTTATGGAAATATAAAGTTTTGCGTAAATAATGGCAAGGTGCATATATGTAAATGGGGGTCATAACAAAGTTACCGAACAGAGTTGTTAAAAGTCGAAGTCCATGAGACAAGACAAATGAGGTATAAAGTGTGACATCCTTACAAAATTGCGTAATTGTTTATTGAAACTAACAAAAACAATCAATCGTATCAACTAAAAATGAATAAGTATAAACAGCTGTATATATATATTTAAGGCGGCTCACTCCTGAAGTTATTTATATCAAAGATTTCTTGAACCCTTTTTAAATTGGTCAAGCATTGTACACGAAATGGAATGGTAAAAAGAAAGATATAGGTTCTTGTGCATTTAACGGAGATAGACGACATTAAAAATTTGGCGGGAAATGGATTTTCCCTTATTGTAACATTATGACTATTTTTTTTTGTCTAAAACCTTATATCAAGAATTACATAAAACCTTGACAGGTGTCATAATTTGACCTATAAAAGATATTCATGAAATAAAAAGTGGGGGTCCGTGTGCTAAATTCATCAGGCCATTGAACTGAAAAAAAAAAACAGAGGAGTTCGGAAATCTGGCACAAATTAAAAAATGTGATGAGTGACCCACCTTAAATCCTAATGTTGTACGGATACTTTCCAATTTCGTCTGAACACTAAATTTAAAATTACAAAAATAAAATACACGCTATATTTTCAAGGACTGAGAAAAATTACAAAGTTATAGTGCTGATAAATTATGATTTAATTGAAGAAACATTTTGCATTCTCTGCCACTAAGAATATTCTATAAAACAAAAGAAATAAGGAGTTGATAGTCATTTCATCTGAAAAATATAGTTCAACTAGATTGTTTTAGCCAATTTAAACTGGTATCTCCCCTCCATATGTATAGACAAATTCATGTAATTGTCAGTAATAACATGAATAAATACATATGCTTAATGGGCCACTTTCACAACTCTTTCCCAAATTGCTTATATTATTTCCTTAAATGGTGGAGGTGGGGCCCATTTTTAGAACTTCCAGATATGCATTAATCAAATTATCTTATTATCATTAAGGGTTGGAGGTCATTAAAGTTGTCGAGAAAATCTATGATACTTAAAATTGTGTGGAGGGGGTATTGGAACAAGCATGGGGATTTCACTTGTGTGCATTTTTATCAAACAATTCATATTCTCAGAAGTAATAAGATTGCATATGGTTAAGGGTTTGGCATCTCAACTGTTTTCAAGATATTTCAAAATCATTAAAATGTTTGGGGGTGGGGAATACCCCCGCATCAGTCTTCTGATATGTATCAACCAGGTCATCTTATCACGAGTTACAACACTATATATGATTAAGGGGTTGGGACCTCACCTGTTTTCAAGGTATAACTTAGATGGGTAGGATGAGGTTGCAGACACCCCTTTATGTTTCGTTTCAACTTATTCACACTATCATAAGCAAATAGATTAGATATTGTGAAGGGGGATCCAATCTGTTTTAAAGATATACTATAATTCTTAAATTGGTAGGGTAAGGTATGGGCAGAATCACAACTTTTGGGCTTCATGTATGTATCATTCACTCATCTCATCATAAGCATTGATTATATACCTGGTTGAGGGATGGGATCTCAACTGTTTTCAAGATAATTTAATTATTGAATTGGGTAAGGGTGATGACACCACTTCAGACTTCTGGTATGTCTTTTCATCAGCAAAACGATTTCACACGGTTTAAGAGTAGAGATCTCAACTATTTCAAGATATACTATTATATATAGTTCTAAAACTGGTAGGAATTGAGAATAGGTGGAAACAACTCATCGGGGCTTCTAAAATGTATCAAACAATTAATCTTATCATTAGGAATAATTATATCTCTGGCTTAGGGGTTGGGATCTCAACTATTGTTAAGATATTTCATAATAATTAGATAGTGTAGGGTTGGGGTCGATAACATGAAAAATTGCTCTTGTATGCAACATTCAATTCATCTTATCATGTGTGATAAGAAAATAATGGTAAGGGGTGGGGATTTTTAACAACGGCAGTAAAATACCAAAGGAACAAGGGAAGCTATGACCACAAAAATCGAAGTCCAAAGACATGACAAAAAACAGCAAACACAGAAAAACAAGGACAAAACAAGGACGTGAGACATCCACAATGCACGGAAATAAAAAGACGACATCAGGTATAAGGTGTTAAAGTTTCAGATTACACAAACTCAGTACTCTAATGTTAAAATATGCTGAAAAAAATGACTAAGTTCAACAATGCATAAATTCAACATTTTTTATTCAAATGTAACCAAAAGGGTAGGTGCACATTTTCAATGGGTCCAAAACAACTGTGCAAAGTTTCAAAAGCATCAGGTATAAGGTGTATTAGTTTCATATTACACAAACTCAGTAACTTAATGTAAAAATTTGATGAAAAAATGACTAAGTTCAACAATAGATAAATTCGACAATATTTATCCAAATCTAACTAAAAGGGGAGGTGGATATGTTCAATGTGTCCAGAACAACTGTGCAAAGTGTCAAAAGTATGGGGTTAAAGGTGCCTGAGTTTCAGATTACACAAACTTGGTACCCTCAAAGCGTAACGGACGGACGGATAGAGTCGAGCGGCTCCTAGACCTTTGGTCACCGTTGGTGACGCAGGTAAAAAGAATGAGAAGAAAAAGAAGAATAATTTTGCGAAATTCAATATATCTCCCTTCAGTAAAGTGTGATAAATTTGACATCTATCATAAGATAGTTCATTACCTGTTACAACATGTACCTGATAGGTAAGCTCATCACCAGCTAATTGATAAGTAAGATAATACTCTATTACCTCCAGGTAGGAATGTATTATCTCTGTAATTCAAAGAGACCTATTATATGTTAATCATTTTTCTATATCTAATTATCAATAGGTAATGATATATTATCTACGCCTAAACCACACAAATTCAGATACCATGGCATTATGCTATTTTATCTCATTTTTGTGACTTTGGCGTGCCAAAGCGTGCTACTTCTATGAAGGTCCTTTTTAAGTAATCATCATCAATGAATAGTAAAAAAAACAATTATTAAAAGACGACTTGTATTATATATTAGAGTTAAAAATGTAAACCAACAATACAAAGAGAAATGAAATACATAATTTTAATACATATATATAATATCTTACCACTTTATAGCCTTCTGTATACTAAGTGTCTACTTAGTATTTTACGAGGATTTTTAATGCAATCAAACTTTCAGGAATATGCTATAAAACATGCAAAAAAAAATTGGGTCACAGATATGTCAATCTCAGTTATTATAAATCTGTTGGATATATGTAAAAAAAAACCCCAACTGATCAGTGTTTGTGTATTTGCGCACGAAAGTTGATGCAAATGTAGTCTTTATTTGTATCTTTGGTAACTTTACCTATTATTGCGGTACCGGGGTGTAAAAGTAAAAAGTAAAAGATAGAATTTTCTGATATTTTCATGACTTATATTACACCTTGTTATTAGTACATACAAAAATATCAAATAAAAATATAAGGAATACCGGCCTTGTAAGAGTGCAATATGTAATGTAATAATCAGTGATTTTCGTTGACATGGGGAAAAAAAATCTTCCATGGGATCACTGAATTTGGCAAAAACTGTATTTTTACTATTATTTCTATATGAATTATTTCCCATTAATTGAATATGATTTTGCTGAAAAGGTTTAAGCATACAAGAACAGTTTAAATTATTTCAAAGAAATATTAAAATAGATGAAGAAAGACCTTTGTGTTCTTCGAATAGAAAATAAATTGGCATAGAAAATACCTCGATAAACAAATATTTGCCATGTTAAAAATTTTTAAAATGTCAGGTTTAATATTTTCATTTTCAAGCGAAATGTTTTTGGAAATCGAAACCAAAATTACAATGTAAAATCGAAACCAACTTTACAATGTTTTCACAAAAACAATTATGGGTTATTCGCCTGAAATGCAAACCACTACCAATAGCTCTTGGACAAACTGACACAACAAAACCTACTGCAACTATAGAAAGAACTAGTGATACATATAAGTGAAAACGGATACTGGGGGTATAAGATGTTTATGGTATAAGTGTGTTGCAGTAAAGGGTTTTTGTAGAAGGTTTGAATACTGTCTTAACCTTGACGCCTGTCTGCCCGTTTGTTCGACCGAAACAAATTTGTCACCGATATATCTCTGCTTGTGTATGTAGTTGGCCTAGAACTTTGGTATACTGAGATGCATCGTGTCTCCCTTTTCACGCGTCTACTTCCCGTTTGATAATAACTATGTTATTCTAAAGGGTGTGTATATAGTAGTAATTTTAAATTTTGTCCTCAGCCTTGAGTTTTCTATCCGATTTATATCTAATATTCTTTTTTTTTGTTTTAAAAAAAATCTTACTAGATTGAGGTATCAGGAGCATGAATATGATGTTCGTCGTAAACCACACTGGGTAGTCGACTTTAAATACTCGATTTTCTACTTTTTTCCCGCCAGCACCGAATATATGGACAACTCGTCTGTTTAGTAGGTGAGAACCGAACCGTCAGTCTAGAACGAACAATCCAAAGACAATGGCAACATCGGAAAAACAAAGAAACAAAAACACAACATGAACACGGCAAAGAAAAGAAAATGAAGACACACAAATATACAAAAATGAACAACACGAACCCAATAAAAAAACCATGGGGAGATCAGGTGCACCGGTAGAGTAAGCATCTCCTGATTCTTATAAGACACTGATAGTTTAGACAACGATGAAACATTTGAAAACCAAAACACCAAATCAAACCATGAAGAATTGCTTGAGAACAAAGAGTGGAGAACAAAATGTCTAAAGTGTCTAAAAAGAACCATAATCAGCTAAGGACATGACGTTTTGCGAGAGAGTTTTTTTCAATTTTCTTTGATTTGAGACATTTTAATATAACGTTAGGACGTTTTGAGGCCATCACCAAAATCAAAAACAACCAGGTTGGTGATACCTTTGATGAATTGCAGTTACCAGTTCACCAGCAGTGCATCGACACAGTGGTAATACAAATATATACCAATATACCAGTAAATTTGAGTTCTGTAGATAATTAATGAGGAGATATATACCAGTAAATTTGAGTATAATATACCAGTAAATTTGAGTTCTGTAGATAATTAATGAAGAGATCATAAAAGGACACACCTACAAAAGCCTAAATGAGAATTACATGTCACAAGCCACAAGGGAACGGCACAAGAAAAATACCAGACCAACATAGACAACGTGAGAACCCGAGATAGCCGGACTTGGTACCGGTACTAGCATTAGTAGCTCTAGGGTTTAAACCATTTTATGGATAACCAAACTTCCCCTTTCCACCATCCCGTTTCCCTATAGTGTCAAAAACATATACTACTCAACAAAAGAAACGATACACACTTAATTAAGTTAATATTTTTGTATTTCACAATTTAACGCTTTTATTTTCGTGTATTTATGTATTCCACGCCAAAGTGCATTTGTTTATTCCATTTTTAAATCAATTCCGAAACGGAAACGATGAAAATCCGGAATGGCAGTTTTACTGATGGGTGATTTAAATAATTTGATGTCAATAATTTGGACACTTCATCTGGTTAACAATTTGCCATCTTAAAAAGTGGAAAATATTGTCTCAATTCGATGCCCCGTTCAATGCAAAATCAACGTGGACAATGACTTAGCGCAGACAAACCGTGGATTTTGATTTTTGCCCTCGCAATTCATTTTTAGGTGGAAAAAGGAATAAACTAAAGACTATTGATCCGTCTTAAGCACATATGCTAATGAAATGGTAAATCACGTGGCACCAGGTTCTGTGAGACGTTTCAACGTCAAGATCGCGTAACGTGTCTTTTACACTTATGAGAACGGTAGTTTGAACGGAAAATAGGCATGAAGAATTCAGGGTTGAAATAGCAAGAGAAGACAGTCTGTCAGAAAATGTGAGACTTATGTAAAAAGAAAATTATGAAACACTTGCTATTTACGTCTAAAAACAGACATCCCGGATAATGACCTTGACCTTGACCGGAAATGGTTCAGAAAAGTAAGACAATTTTTGTAGGGCATAATAACTCTAATGTGCAAAAGATACATTTTGCTAGAAAGTAAAAAAATATGTTTGATAAAATCTGTGTATCGTTTCTTTTGTTCAGTAGTATATACAAATAAAATCCAAAACAAGTAAACTCCTAACTCCAAGATAACAATCTTGAAAAGGAAGGAACAAGAGAAAACGTATTTTAGAAAGATTGGTCAAGGAGTGCTGACGGCTAAACTACCGGCTATCTCAAGAACCCAGCGTGCTGATAAAACACTGTTGCCAAACAGGAGAAAAAGCAAGCTTAAAACTTCCCAAAGGGGTATGTAAAGAATAATTACGGATTTCAGCAGACATCGGCAGTATCTGTGAGAGGCAATTTTGCCTGGGATCTTCAAGTATTTGGATCCCAAAGCCAATTTAACGAAATCATGCAGGATATCCTGTCAAATTGCCGATAACGTAAGGAATGTAAGTTACGTCCAAGTTTTTCTTGATGTTTTATCGGTTTCTGGCATTTCTTACAAACAAGGATGCGAAATGCCCTGAGTAACAAGTCTTTAGCAAGTAATACAATAATTAGAAATCAAATGTTCATATATCTTCTATAAAAATTCTAAAATGAGTTTAACAGTTAATGTTACTTATTGTAAAAGTTTGGATGTGATAGTACGGTTTCGTTCAATGGGGTTATCAAAACGCTCTCGAATCGTACCAGTTGAGGTATATACAGCCCGAAAGACGAAGCTAAAGGAACGCCAAGAAAAGGGAAATTAGTAATTGTGAAATCAAAATCATCCCTTTTATGATGAATTTTTTGTTTTAATCTTACTAGATTCACCGATAAAAGTTATGTTAAAAAAAGGACAGTAACCATTTTGACAACTTCATGTCTCTTTAGTGCAAGAAAAAAATATTGAGTTGCAAGAAAACAAAAATGTCTACTGGGCCTTAAAATGAAGCAAAAACCAGGTAAGGACATGGCGTTTGGCAAGTGAGATTCTCCTTAAGGTTATCAATAAAAAATACCAAAGTTACTGTGAATTTGGTTCTGCATATGCGCATTTCTACAACTAATGTCTCTTCAATGCAGATAAAACATTTTGAAGTCCATAAACCGAAATAGGTGTCAAAACTGATGTTCTAATATGACTCTCTTCTTTCGATTTGGAATTCTAATTCCAACAATATTTTTTAGCACATGCGTATATTTTTTTCACAAAGGGACATTCGTAATGTACAAATTCATATTTTATTCACTTAATATGCATTTAATTTTGTGTAAATAAAGTTTTAAATCATGAATCGCCAAGAAATCCACATCAAATAATGACAATAATAGAAATTTACAACAGTTACTGAACTGAAATTGACATAAGCGTAACCTAGCAACGAATGTGTTGTTGTTATGAAATCTTACCTATGTTGCATATCATGCTCTACGATTTAAATGTAGAATATCTAATTTTTAACGTTAATGAAATTATGAATATGAGATTTATTTCTTTTCTTTTCTTTTTTTGGCTTCAAAAATAACATAACTAAGCAGTCATACGAATCAGAAATACAACCAGCTCACACTTATACCCGCTTCGATTTTAAAATATCCGTATTTCATATGTTTAATAATAGATTATTTGTATAAATTCGTAAGCTTATGAGCCACTTGTATTAATAAAACAACGAATATAGGTTTCTCTATATTCATTTATGTGTGTTTGTATGCAGTTTTCCGACATATACCAATTCTAGTGCAAAACTCAATATTGCTCTCTAAGAGCCGCTTCGAATGTTCAAAACTCTTGTTAAATATATTAGAATCGAAATAGATTATTGTAATTGGGCTCTATGCGAATTAGAACATGGACAGACCTTATATTTGTCTTCATTTTATACCTCGCTATCGCTCGGTATAAGATATTGACAAATATAAGGTCTGCCCATGTTCTAATTCGCATAGAGCCCGCTTGCAATAATCTATTTCTTAATTAGAAGAAGTTACCAACAATATTTAAATAGAAAAGCCAAAATCAGCTAATGGTAGAGCTATGCAAGAGGGAGTTTTAAACAAAATTTTCTAAAATTTAGATATTGCAAGTTTCCAAATATTGTTCATTTAGTTCTTAATGTTATCTTTTTTATTTCCGTGCATTGTAGCTGTCTCACGTCCTTGTTTTGTCTTTGTTTTTATCTGTTACCGTTTTTGCCATGTCTTTGGACTTCGATTTTTGTAGTCATCGCTCCCCTTGTTCCTTTGGTATTCTACTGCCGTTGTTTTAGATATTGTTTTATTGAAGACATTTAGTTTCCAAGCAAGCACCGAAGTTATTGGCTGACGATACCTTCGGGGACTAAAGATTCACCAGCAGTGCAATCTTCTTCGTGTTAATAAAGACTTAAGTTAAGCATTTGGCTGCATCAGTAACTAATGTTTCTTCAGTGTAGACAATAAAAAAGAATCAAACAATCTGGAAGACCAAAACTCAAACTATAGATAATAAAGAAGAGAAACTTGAAATGCTTAAACATATAAATAAAAAAGGTAAATAAAGCTTTTGTACGACGATGATATTACTTGTTTTATTGAATGTCATTATTTTACAACTAAAGGTTGTTTTCCCTCTATCGGATTTGACTTTACTACCGGAGTTGACATGTTCACCACAGCGGTTGTCTTATAAGAAACAGGAGATGCTTA
>MJUU01017563.1:11574-26054 GCA_002080025.1 Modiolus philippinarum | reverse complement strand
TAGCTCAGAAATGAGAAAAGCTGCACCAAATCTGTTGGCAATATTACTAAAATTTAAGCTTATTTCAAGAGTAATCCAAATAAACATATCCCACTAAAATCTGATAAATAAAAAAAAATTCATATTTTGAAAACTTTGCAATTTTGGCTCTTTTGACCTCTTAACTCAGAAACTGTAAGAGCTACACCAAATCTTTTGGCATATTACAAAAAGTTTACAACAAGGGGAATACATGTAAGAAAAGAAAGTCCCATTGAAATCAATGAATTGTTTTTAAGGTAAGTGGCACATTTGCAAATTTAGCCCGTCATTGCTCAGAAAGGAAACAGGTTATCAGAAATTTGATAATGTTAATTTTTCATGAGCATTTTCAAAAACTGCATCGAAATTGGACCAAAAAAAAAAGTGACATTTGCCCCTTTTGGCCCCATTTACATACATATTTTATGAATTGTACATACAGCGTGAAATCCTTTGACATACTCCAAATTCAAAATTTCTTTAGGACCACATTGATAGAAATGGTTAACCCCATCAAAATCTAGTACGGTAAATATTCTATAGCAATTTGGCCCTTTTTTTTTAGCTCACCTGGCCTAAAAGGCCATGTGAGCTTTTGCCATCACTATGCGTCTGTCGTCCGTCCGTCTGTCTGTCTGTCAACAATTTCAAAAATCTTCTCCTCTAAAACCACTGGGCCAAATGTGACCAAACTTGGCGTGAATCCTCACAAGATTATGGCTGTCTGTCTGTCAACAATTTCAAAAATCTTCTCCTCTAAAACCACTGGACCAAATGTGACCAAACTTGGCGTGAATCCTCACCAGATTATGGCTTCTCAAAATTGTGTCCGATTAGGCGGTAGGTCAAACAACATGGCCGCCGTTGCTAAAAATAGAACATAGGGGTAAATTGCAGGTTTTGGCCAATAACTCGAAAACCATTACAGATATCAATAATCTGACATAGGTAAAAATGATCAGCATAATGAGATCTACCCTCTGTGCGATTTTGAAGAAAATCTGAAAACCCATCTCGGAGTTATAGCCCTTTTTCCGTTAAATTTTCAAAATTTTTGCATTTTTTTTTTATTTCAAAAAGTGTAACAGATAGAGGTCAAGTGTTTATTGCAAAAATGTTCAGCATATCAAGATCTACCCACCCTGAAATTTTGAAGAAAATCCATAAACCCTTGTAGGAGTTATTGCCCTTTTTCACCAAATTTTTTAAATTTTCGTATTTTTCATCTATTATTTCCAAAACTAAAGAAGATGAAGGTTAAGTGTAAATTGATGAAATGTTTGCCATGCTGTGGCGACTTCAAAACTGATGTTGAAAATTGTTCCTTGACCGCCATTTTCAAAATGGCCACCAAAAAAGGCGCGAAAATTCAACATTGTCCGATTTCAATGAAATTTGGTTTCCAAATAGATCTTGATGTTATGAGTTCAAAAATGGTGTTGAAAATTGTTCCTTGACCGCCATTTTCAAAATGGCCGCCAAAAAAGGAGGGAAAATTCAACATTGTACGATTTCAATGAAATTTGGTTTCCAAGTAGATATTGATTTTGCGACTTCAAAACCGAAGTTGAGAATTGTTCATTGACCGCCATTTTCAAAATGGCCACCAAAATAGGCGGGAAAATTCAACATTGTCTGATTTCAATGATATTGGTTTCCAAAAAGATCTTGATGTTGCGAGTTCAAAACCGGTGTTGAAAATTGTTCCTTGTCCACCATTTTCAAAATGGCCGCCAAAAAAGGCGGGAAAATTCAACATTGACCGATTTCAATGACAATGGTTTCCAAATTAGGTCTTGATGTGGCAACTTCAAAACTGATGTTAAAAATTGTTCGTTGACCGCCATATTTAAAATGGCTACCAAAAAGGAGGGAAAATTCAACATTGTCCGATTTCAAAGAAATTTGATTTCCAAATAGACATTGATGTTGCGACTTCAAAACCGATGTTGAAAATTGTTTGTTGACTGCCATTTACAAAATGACGTCTCGACTTGAAAACTGGTGTCGAAAGTGGTCCTTAGCAAGAACGTTTTTTATCAAAAAATCCCAACAAAGAAATATAATAAAACATGATCAGACTTTAAAAACAGTGTAAGATATTGGAGGTGTTCGACCTACGAAAGTTTGAGAAACTGAAGATCAACTGTATAACTTACATTGTTACCTTGATTGTGGCAACTGAAAACCAGGTGAGCGATACAGGCTCCTGGGAGCCTCTGGTTTGAAGAGGAGGGGCCAAAATATTATTGAATAACCAAAACCTATCCCGGCCTTCCCTTTGTGCTAAGGAACGTTGCTTTAAGGTAGATAGACACTGTTGCGCTGCGCAATTAAATCACGCATTAGAAAAATAAAGAGTTGGATACGGGGTAGGTTTGATTTTTGGGCCGGAACAGTAATTTGCTGCTTTTTCTTTGTGACGTCATAATTGAATGACAGATGTGAAACGTCACATTTCGTTTACTTTGAGGCGAATTAAGTCCCTTTTCCCGTAAATAATGTTTAACCCGGAAACTTTGTGAAATATCTCTGTTAAAAGCATGTTGACATATACATTTTTCTCTTGTAACCAATAATTTACATCATAAAATATCCGTTCACAATAATACATCAAATTCTCATGGATAAAAAGGTAATTTCTATTAAGCTAAAAATTGCCTTTCAATGCTTTCCCCGTGCATTCTATGTAAATTTAGGCGAAAAAATGGCTACAAATGAGCAAACTTTGATCTCAATTTTAGAAAAAGTACGCATGGTGACCCATATATTTTATTACATATTTCGGGTAAGTAGGATTGGTTCTTCAATTGTTCAAACTTACAACAAAATCTCATGGATAAGAAATATTACTGTCTGTCTACCTTAAAAGTTTCATAAGGATTGATCAACTGGAACTGAAGTTTATAATTGACCAAAAACAATAGTGTCTACAGACGATGATGATGAACATCTTTAACTTTTATTTTTACAGGATGAACTTCGGACTGACACAAGAAAGAAGAATCTTCTCATTTTGGTCCTGAATTATATGTATGAAGAAGGGTAAGTAGAATACAATCTAGACATATTTTATAAAGCGTAAATGAGTGAAATTATTCAAAGTCTATGTCTCAGTGGTATTATTCTGCCATTTTTTTCCCAATACTTCTTTATTTAGGTGCGATTCATTAAGAAATTTAACAAAATAGTTGTTTAAAATGTAAAGAAGGTTCCAATATATTTAAATTTTCGATTCCTTATCACTTTTACAACATTTTAATGACAAAAAGGTGAACTAAAACACATGTGCTTTAAATACGTTGCTGGATTTACAGAACACAGAAATTATGCAAGGGAGATAATTTAATAAAAGAATTTCACATAGATATCACTAGAGAAATTAACCTTTCACAATTTATCTCTCTTATTTCGACGGTGACCCCTAATTTTTATTTTCTATTTTTAAACAATATAATGGTCTCAAAAGACACGCAAAGTATGAACAAAATCTATAATAGATTTTTTAAGTCACCCCTTTATATAGTCATTTTCCTTATCATTTCTTTGTAAAATCCTTAAATTTTCAATTTCAGTTTCTGGGCTTAAAAGCATGGTGACCCCCAAATTTTATTATATATTTTAAACAATAATACAATTATGCTTCTACACAGAAAATTTCACAAAATTCTATAATAGGAAATTAATACCATGCAGACACCTTAACTGGTAAATTGCTTTTTGTCAGTTAGAATCTAGTAAATAGTTGTCTCATGGCAAATGTAATGGTGCAATAGTTTGTTGTTATCAACATGATAAAGAAAAGAGATATGTGACATGTCTCAATCTTATAGTTAGCCTCAATGCACCTAGTTGATGAGCACTGTTGGAGTAGCCCTTGGAGTCATCTGCATCCGTTTCTGCTCAGTAACTATTCAAAGTAGCTTATAGGGTCATCACACTTTGCATGCAATTGCATCTTGGACTGACAGACAGTCTCCAAAAGAATTGGGTCTCTTTGACCTATATTTTCTTACATTCAGATTTACGTTTGTATATCAAAGTTTTAATCTCATTTAATGTATGTTGTAAGATCATAAACTTTACATATATCATGTATTTATGTATCTATTAGATCATTTCTGATGTACATCTTCCCTTTGATTGGCTTACATTCAAGTTAACATCTGAGTTAAGATCTCAGTCACTATACATGTTTGTATAATCTTACATTGCAAATGAATGCATTGGTCTCTGATTGTAGGTAAGCATCCACGCAATATAAGGTCACTTTGACATCCAATTTTTCTGCTTGATTGACTTACATTCAAATTTATTTTTTATACAAAAGCAAAATTTTCTGGTCTTATTATGGTACAGGCGTCGTCAGCGTTGGTGTATGGGCATGATGGGTCATCTGTGTATTCTGCATAGTAAATACATGTATTTGTTTTTACCATAGGTACGTTGAGGCAGCCCAAGCTTTAGGAAGAGAAACTAACTTAGATGTCAACAAATATGAAGTTTGTGACAACATTGACCTGGAAACCATTATTATGGAATATGAGTCCTATTACTATGTCAAATTTGCCAAATACCCAAAGATTACAAAGAAATTGACTTCCAGTGGTAAGATTTCAATCAATCATTTTGTAGTTAATATAATTTCAAAATGAACATATGTATCTATGTTGCTTTGAATGTCGGTTTTTCAAGGAAGAGATCTACATGTAAGCAGATAGGAATATTTTTTCTAGATATGTTGTTTGTCAGCCATGTTAGCTTGTATTGCTTTAAATGAATGAATCTTAGGAACTGTGTTAAAACTAATTTTACTGCTTTGCCTTTGTAGGATAGGATATTGGCAAACATGCTTTTGTAGTACAGTATTCCTTTCTTGTGTTTATACATGTACTGTAAAATCTTTACTTTTTTGCCTAAGAGCTTTGGTTTTCATCATTTCTGATGCAGAATGTGTTGAAAGGAAGCTTGTTTTTTGTAATTCATTAAGATAGTCATGTACATTTAAGTTAGATCGATACTACATGTAATTCTTTGCAAGTTCAGTTGAAACCTGGTTGTATGTACATGTAGGGAGTGCTTGATTTTCAAGCCAAAACATTCTCATAGTAGAGTAATAATCTAATGGTCAAACTTCAAGAACATTGTGAAACTTAGGTCAATTCTATTCCTAAAAATTCAAAATGATGCCCAACTAACTTGAACCAAGAGACAACAATTAATTGGATTCAAGACATCCATGGTTTTCCAGACCATCAAAGTTCAAGTGTATAATATTTTGAAATATAATGGTATTAATTTAAACATATATGTACTTTTTTTACAACAGGTTACCCAGGTATATAGAGCATACTATTTCTGCTTGCAGTGTTGCCAGTGTGGGTGTTTTGTTGCTCCACTTGTTTATTTTGTTTTATTTTTTTTTAACTTCAGCGTTCTGTTCGTTAATTTAATCTCTTTGTTTTTACTTGAACTTTGCTGCAAAAATTTTTGATTATTCAACACTGTATTTCATCAACAAACAAGTATTCATACTAAAGATCACCCTTTACCATGGCTTACCTTTGCACCATGTTTACCATTTTATATTTTTTCATGTACAATGCTGTCGCAAATTACTTGTATGTTGACTTCTAAAAACTAAAAATTGTTTTTTCTTCAAACAGTGTATGTTTAGTGATAATTCTAGCTGGTATATCAATAAATATGAAACTAGGAGACCAAAAAATATTTCATGCTTTATTGGAAAGCACAACTGTGAATAGGAAATTATAAAATAAAGTAAATAACAGAGGCATGACAATACGGGATTTGAAGTTGGAGGGGTGCAAATCGCTGAGTGTAGAGAATAGAAAAAAGATGGGAAATGGGGAATGTGTCAAAGAGACAACGACCCAAAGGGAAGTATTAAAACTTTTCGACAAATAAAGCTCAAATTGCCTTGAAAATTAATATTTTTTAGATTTTTAGTAAATAACGTCTCGTACCACCCTCTAAATCCGTGCATGAATTAAAGATCTAACTGCATCTATGATCTATATTATAATTTTATTGACTAGTAATTAGACTTGAAACCTCCCTTAACAAAAACCCTGAATCAGTTTGAAACCTACCTTAACCAAGCATGCAAGCAAGACTCCTTTGAATCATTATTTATGACTATGTAGATCTGAACCTGTGAAATTTGAATTCTGGTCCAAACTGAACAAAATTTTCAGTTTTAAAAGCGTTCAGTGAAACATGTTATTACTTTACTACACTGTACTTATGCAGAGTTAAAGAAGCAGAAAAAGAAAGAAGAAAAAGGACCAGATTGTAAGGGGTTAACTATATAACCATATAACCTAACATCAACATTAATGGTGAAAGACGGTTTTCCTTACATTAGTCCATATCTTTGTAGGATGACTGTATATATACATAGAAAAATTTGTGTTATTAGGTTAGAGTCACTGTCTTACCATAATTACAAACCCATGCCTTTTTAGGGACCATTCAAGGTAGTGTTTTTGCTCCTTTGTAGAATTTATCCATCACTGATCATTAAGTTTTTATATTGGCAGGAGTAGTATAGAATCCAAACATATTATTACAAGTTTTGTTACTTTCAAGATAGTAAATGTAACATATGTGATCATATTTACTAAGACTTGTTTGATCTTACGACATATTAATAAGACAGTTTTCTGTTTACTATATTGTCATATAGATGCCTTCTTTGAAACAGCTGAAGATGTATCTGTTAATAAAGATTCCAAGTCTCCTTTGTAAACCCTTTGAAAATTTATTTAATCTTCAATGCATGTTAAAAATTTCACAATCAACTAGTTCTGGTTTTATATTCTCTAATTCTTATGCTGTTCTCATCAATTTCATTCCATAGGAGATCAAGAGTTCTGCAACTTGTGCATTTAGTGATCTATTGATTTCATTGGTTGAAATTCAGTTATGATGTCCAGAATGTTTGCCGTCTTTCGACCTTGCCATTGTGACGATATGAAAAATGGCAACCATGCCCGATGACGTCACTCTCAAAGAACATATTTATTTCGGATGAACAGAAAAAAGGGGATATGTCTATGTCAAATTTCAACTTAAAATCTTTAGAGAAGCATATTTCACAACTGAAACTAGTGAAATATGACATTTCCCCACTCTTGATAGTTAAATTCTAAAATATTTAAAACACTTGGCATGCCTCACATTTTAAAATTTTTTAATTTAACGATCTTGAGTTGAGAGATGTAGTATCTTACTCCATGCAGTTGTAAAATTTATATTTCCATAAGAGTTGTTATAAAACAGTCGTAGCGAATACCATGGACTTTTCTAAGGTAATATATAGAATTTGACTTTATTTAATGTTGACCAGATATATTATTTACCCACTTTGTAAAGTAAACACTGCTTTGTTGTTGAGGCACTTATTTTAGAAAATCATGATTCCAGTAAATTCAATAGCTTATATACAAGTATATTCAGAAAACTGTCTTTACAGCACTTCATGTTTTGATTTTGGGATGCCACATTAGTTATTGGTACGTAAGTCTGTCATTTTGGTTTCTGTGTCATATTTTATATGTTAATTTGCCGTGATCATGAAAATGATGTAATGACATTTTATCATGATTTTATAGAACTAAGTACAGGTCCAATTCCATTTATAGCAAAGCAGTATGTAAGATTCATGAGTTATGACAACTTTTGCCTCTCATTTTCAGGGGTTTTGAATTGATCTCTTAATGGGCATGTCAATTTTCTAGTTGTACTGAATTAAATAATAAAAGAAACAAAAGTTATGCTAGAAAGTTTGTATTTAAACATAATAAAGTACCGGTATTTGTGAATCATCAGACTAAAGCCAATTATGAATCTATGGTTTCAGATTAAAAGGCTATAAAAAAGCAAGGAGAATGTGGAAATTTTAAGCTTTAAGCTTAAAATATTTTTTATACTATGATTGCTTAAAGAGAAGTTTCATTGTAGTATTTGTTGCAGAATTTTTATGCCCCCAGATCGAGGATCGGGGGGCATATTGTTTTTGTCCTGTCTGTCTGTCTGTCTGTCTGTCTGTTTGTCTGAAACTTTAACCTTGGCTATAACTTTTGAACTATATAAGGTAGACTTTTGATACTTGGCAAGTGTATAGGTCTAGTCAAGAGGAACATAAATATGCAAAAAAAAATTAGGTTAAAGGTCAAAGGGGTCAAAAAGGGGTAAAAATCGGAATCTGGGGCAGATGTAGTGTTTCACAAACACATCTTTTTTCTTTATAATTAGGTAGCTAACAAATGTTGTGTATACTACTAATTCTAGATTGTGTGCTGGTTAACAGTGTGGATTTCATTTAATCTTAAGGCTGAGAAAAAGGCTTTTCTTGTCATAAATCTTAGAGATGCAATTGAGAAATGAAGATACTACAGTTACTGAAATTATTGGTAGTCGTTATATTCAATATAAACCACAAGTTAATACTTATTCAATCAAGAATTTGAGAGAAATATAAATAACCCTATCATTACAAAAAGCCTTACAACAAGCCATTTAAATTTGTTGAATGCCATAATTGTCTTGAACTCTCTAAATCATAATTTTTATGTAGGGGCACAGTCACTTATTGTTCCAATTTTTTAACAAGATCGGCCTGTTTTTTTTTATATATGCGTAGGCTTTGTAAAGCAGTTTCGTCAATGGAACAGAAATTATAAAAATTGACATATCAAGTTGTATTCGAATCAATTTTAATTCTTCGGCATTGATATCTTGACTATGATCAGGGGTATTATGATTAGCTGTTGAACAGTACAAGATATTTCTTTCCGTGACCAGCTGTTTATCAGTGTCATTAAAATGTTTGATCTAGATTTGGTCAGGTGTAAAACGTAATCTTTGTACAACCCAGACAGATCTAATAGATTTACATGGATTTAGTAAGGGTATTAGCAATGGTGACTAGGTTTAAAGAAAATGTATATACTGTTTGAATCAATATGAAGTTGTAGACTATGAATTAAATTATGGTTCATGCTTTTTCAGCTCACCCTTTAAAACTGAATTATTTCACATTTTAAGTACTGGTTAGGATAAATATTTTTAAAGAACTAAGATTTTAAGTTTTAAAATTTATGATAGGATTTTGCAAATAGGAATATATAATTTGCATAATAGAAAAAAAAACATTTATTTCAGCTTTTTAAACACACTGCCTGAACTGATCATGATTAAATCTTTAAAAATGTGAAAAAGTCACAAGTGCCCTTTTAAGCCAACTGGAAACAAAATTGAAGGCTCTTTGATGAGGGCAGGCTGGCAATGCTTTTGGAAAATAAATCAAGA
The DNA here is from genome assembly GCA_002080025.1 of Modiolus philippinarum. Lineage (NCBI taxonomy): Eukaryota > Metazoa > Mollusca > Bivalvia > Mytilida > Modiolidae > Modiolus > Modiolus philippinarum. The sequence goes on along the minus strand of MJUU01017563.1, from coordinate 16,697 downwards.
CGTTAAGATTTGATTTAGATGAAAGTTGTTTTGGGTAGGAAATAAATTGAAAAAATTCAGAAAATTTTGGTTTTTGGGCAATAGCACCTTAGAATCTATGTAATAACTCTTTAGAGTCTTTATGTTAAATTCACAAAAATGATAGCAGGTCGCAATAGTATATGAAATTACAGTTTGGCTTGTGCATCTCTGTGCCATTTTATCATGGAAAAGTCTGTATGTGATGTTATTTCATAACAAATAGTCATGAAAAGACTGGCGGATTCAGCATTCTACTAAGGACGGGTCCCACCCATAATTTTTCCGTAAGAGGGGCCCAGAGCCAAATTTTTGTAAAAACCTCCAGGAATTTTAAATATTTTCCAATTTTCCAACCTAAGGGGGGGGCCCAGTCCCCCGCTAACCCCCCTTTCCCCTGGATCTACCACTGAAAGACAAAGCCTTCAGCTACCAAAGCATCTTGCTCACCAGACAAAAAGTAACATATGAGCTATAGTTGTTGTCACTATGTGTGTGTTACACTGTGTTACACTGTTTTTTTTTTCAGTTTGTAGGTGCTTGAAAATTTTCATCTCCAAATCGTATGGCAGATGAAATTGATCATCTATGAATGGGATAAGAGTGTGAAAGTTTGAGATTTTGGTCCTGAATGGAACTTTGAAGTATCTTAATTTAAACATAAGTCACTATTGGACAACTCCCAAACTATTTCTTGAAAACTACCTTTTATCTATGTCTAAATATAGTGCCATGATGTCATTTCTTGTATATTGTATAATACAGCACCAGTGAGAAATTTTTTGAACTGCACTTTTATTTGAAAATTATTTCATGAATCAAAACAATTTTTTCAAGGTTCAGTGACATTATTGGTCCTCAGTGTAAATACTAAATTTTTATCCCCTCGCCAAACGAAGTTGGGGAGGGGATATAGCGTTTTGCCCGTTCGTCCGTTCGTCCGTCCTTTCAAACTTAAGACCATATATCTTTTGAATAACAAGTCGTAGATGGACAATGTTTTGTCCATGGATGCATCTTGAGGAGTACTTGAGGTTGATATATAGAATAGGTGGATTTGACCTACATTTCATGCATGAGGGACTCAAGTTAAAGTTTTTGTAAGAGTCCAGATCTGGGATACTACAACTTGTAGAGGAATAATATTTTGCATGTAGATGTGTCTTGTTAAGTTACAAAGCTCCAGATAAAAATTAAGTCACTTTGACCTACATTTCATGCATGAGTGACTTAGGTTTAAGTTTTTGTAAGAGTCCAGATCTGGGATACTACAAGTCTTAGAGGAATAATATTTTGTATGTAGACGCGTCTTGGAAAGTTACGAAGCTCCAGGTAAAAATTAAGTCAATTTGACCTACATTTCATGCATTGGTGACTTGGGTTAAAGTTTTTGTAAGAGTCCAGATCTGGCGATAATACAAGTCGTAGAAGAATAATATTTTGTATGTAGATGCGTCTTGTTAAGTTACGAAGCTCTAGATAAAAATTAGGTCACTTTGACCTACATTTCATGCATGAGTGACTTATGTTAAAAGTTTTTGTAAGAGTCCAGATCTGGGATATTACAACTTGTAGAGGAATAATATTTCATATGTAGATTCATCTTATAAAGTTAGGAAGCTCCAGATAAACATTAAGTCACTTTGACCTACATTTCATACATGAGTGACTTAGGTTAAAGTTTTTGTAAGAGTCCAGATCTGGGATACTACAACTTGTAGAGGAATAATATTTTGTATGTAGAGGTGTCTTGTAAAGTTAGGAAGCTCCAGATGAAAATTGAGTCACTTTGACCTACATTTCATGCATGAGTGACTTAGGTTAAAGTTTGTGTTACAGCTTGGATTTTAGACACTACAACTCGTAGAAGAATAATATTTTGTATGTAGATGCATCTTGTAAAGTTACAAAGCTCCAGATAAAAATTAGGTCAGTTTGACATACATTTCATGCATGAGTGACTCAGGATAAAGTTTGTGTTACAGTCTTTATTTTAGATACTACAACTTGCAGAAGATTAATCTTTCATCAGTAGATGCATATATGCTTTAGGTATGAGGCTCCTGATTGAAATAAGGTCACAACATTTCTTGCATGACTGGCTCAGATTTAAGTAACATGCCAGATCTTGAATGGTACAAATTCCTTGAGTGCTTATATTACTAGACAAAAATTCAATAAACGGGCGAGGGGATTAGCTGTCGTTTCCGACTGCCCCTTCTCTTGTTAAAATTTTAAAACCAAGACGGTCAATACAGCAAACCTAATTTGTTAAGTATTGAACCTTATTATACCCACGCTTTAGTGGGCAGTATATAGTGATCATGGTGTCTGTCTGTCCGTTTGTCTGTTCGTCCGTCTGATTGTTTTTTCGTCCGTCCGCCATAGGGTACCTACTTTGTGGCGACAACTCCTCCTAGACCACTTCATGAAATTCACTGAAACTTTCACAGACTGTTCAATACATATTGCCATTGTGCACCAGCTATTTGAAAATTTGATTAGACCTTTTTTTGCTGGAATTAAATGGGTGAGCCTGGGGTATGATATTAGTGAGCTTAAGGAAACATCTGTGTTCCACAAATAGATTCTTTTTATATAGATTTTTGGGAAAGTTGTAAACCCTCGTAATATGAATTAAATTTAGTGATTCAATTTTGACAATTCCATATTGTCTTAAATAACTAAGAAACTTGATTTGAACACAGAATGAACAATTCTGTAATGAATCTTTAATATCTCATCACTTGAACGATTGCTGTATCTATTTAAGGCTTTTTACAAGCATGAGACATTGTTTTGGCATTCCCTTACAGTGTTTTAAATCTTTAATTTTAAATTTTTAGTTATTTTTTGAATACAAAGCAATTTTCTCAAGAGAGAATTGAATTTCTTTCATCAAAAGTTTAAAAATTCAAGAACTGTAATTAAAAACTACCAATGTTAGTATTATGTTGAATAAATCAATAAACCGTTATCGTTACATTTTCAATTAATTGTAAATTTACTTTACTTAAACACAGAGAGACATGCTATTCATGCCGCTGTCACTTTCCAATTAAAATTTATTTAAGTACCTAAAAATTTAATATACTGTCTCCTGGATAGCATACTTGAACACAAAGAATTATGTCTGCTATACTTTAAAATTGTTAAAACTAAATTGTAAACTGGTGAATAAAAATTGCATTTTTGTGAAAATTTTATTACAGCTTGTCACTTTCTTTTTCAGCTGGCGACAGAAGAGCAAACCAACAAAAATCAGGAATATCAAGAACAAATAGGTGATTATCTCCCATTGTAACCATTGATTGTGTGTAGTATAGTGTTTATACATGTAAACAACAATACTTAGTCACATCTTTTCTAAATCTGTTTTCATTATTTGTTCCAATATTCATAGACTATAGAGATTATGCCGGTTTTTCATTTGAAAAAGTGAGTGGTATGGTAAAAATTAATTCTACAAATATTGGTTTATTCTAAACGCCATAATTTAAGAAATGCTCACACGTGAAAGAGCTCCAAGCATACCATAAAAGCTCCTTTTTCCTGTTGATTTTAGCATCTTCTGTTCATGACATAAAAATTATCATGTAATAAACCAATGACTGTTTTGTTAAACAAGGAAGAAATAATTGAAAGCTCTCATGCTGCTTGAAATTATAAAGGGAACCAAATTGATAGTTCAGGACTTTTTGAAAATAGACCATTTAGAAAAAATGTTGATGAAGTTTTTGACTATGCCACAGCCAGCCAGGGATTTTTAGCACTCTCTCATATGTGGAATATACTAGTAGGCCCCATTCTCAAAAAAAAAAAAAATTGAAAATCATACAAATTTCCCAACATTTTTATTTGTACACCCTACTTTTGGTTTACAAATGAAACATGTAACAAAAAGCTTAAAAATGCCAAATCTCAATGCATCCTGAAAAATCTATGTCAACACTAGTTGCATTTGTCTGGTTTTAGATTGAGGTTAAATTTTAGGTATGAGGTAGATGGGATATAGATGTGATACTAATATCAGTTGTAAATGTTGAACAATGTAAGCTTGAAGAGTCTGAATACTATGTTAATGTAAGATGTAAGTGTCCTACATTTGATTGAGGTTTGGTTTATAATTTCTATACCATGTTCAATGTTGACACAGATTTTTAGCTCATTTGTGTCATTGTGGACAGTTGTAATCACTCGGCAATTATTTTCCATTTTTGAACCTTCTGTGTATCAACTTTTTATGCAGTTGCAAAATTTAGTTGTCACATGATCGTGAGGCATAGCTGTCAGTATTGTGAGTGTCTGTGCACACTGTGAACAGATCATTATGAATTTTTAGCATGTGTTTATCGACACACTAAGAAAAGAGCATTGCAGAGTTAGTTTTAAGAATTTCTAAAATTTACTGTGTCTACATTCATTTTGTGTGAACGCTTGTCTAATTGTACCCATCTCCAGTATACTGTGGTCATATTAAGCTGTTCTTTGGGTAATTCTTTTATTTCTATATTTTGATCAAAACCTCAAAAATTCATTTTTAGCTCACCTGACCCGAAGGGTCAGTGTGAGCTATTGCCATCACTTGGCGTCCGTCGTCCGTCCGTCCGTCTGTTAAACTTTTCACATATTCATCTTCTCCTCTGAAACCACTGAAGCAAATTCAACCAAACTTTACAGGAATGATGTATGGAAGGTCCTTTACAAAGATTGCTCATTTCGTTCCAATCCGATAAAAAACATGGCCACCAGCGCGGAACTTAAGTTTAACATTGAACCCTATGGGAAAATTCACATTTTCTTCTTCTCCTCTGAAACCACTGAAGCAAATACAACCAAACTTTACAGGAATGATGTACCAAAGGTCCTTATCAAAGATTGCTCATTTCGTTCCGATCCAATAAAAAACATGGCCGCCAGCACGGAACATAGTTTAACATTGGGCCTAAGGGAAATTCACATTTTCATCTTCTCCTCTGAAACCACTGAAGCAAATTCAACCAAACTTTACAGGAATGATGTATGGAAGGTCCTTTACAAAGATTGCTCATTTCGTTCCAATCCGATAAAAAACATGGCCACCAGCGCGGAACTTAAGTTTAACA
>MJUU01017563.1:0-10079 GCA_002080025.1 Modiolus philippinarum | reverse complement strand
ATTGCAGGACAAATTTCATATCTGACCATATGGGAAACATATTCAATAACTCATCCTAAAGTGCTGAAACAAACTGAAGATAAAACTTGAAATGTTTCATAAGCCAAAGGTGAAATACAACTAAGAATTTATTACAAAATGTATTCAGGATTGTGTTATATTTTCAGTATCTCAGATCAGAGATCATGTTTTACAACAAATAAAACCAATAGTCTTCTGATCTAATTGCTCATGATTTGCCATTACAGAAACTGAAGAATTGTGGGTACAGTGATTGTATTTCAAATTTTGGTGTACGATTTTTTGACCAATGCATTACATTATTTACATTCTTGACAATCAAAATATTTTTGTGTATGCTCTATACCCATAATGCTTGAGTTTCTGAAATGGTGAATTGAGTATGCATGTCACGTTCCTGAATTTTTTCCAGTGGTGAATTTATACTTGAGGCTGGTATATACAGCTGTAAAAACAAATTGCTATTGTAAAAATATATGCAGATAAAAGCTAGAACTATTTTAACAAGAAAATGGCATATATTGAGTATATTATTTATATAAGTATTCTAATAGCTAGTAGGTGACAGTAACAATAATTAATATAGTCACATTATACAAAAATCATATATATTGTAAAAAGTCTAGTTGAATTTTAAGCAAATATTATGTTATAGCGCAAGTGTAAATCGTTGCCGCTCTGCAATGTGGTAAGTACATCACACATGCATAGGCTCTATATAAATATGTACTACAGCTAGATAGATGATAAAAATGAGGGATGCTTCAGTAAAAAAAAGGTATACAATGGGTGCATGGGGTGTATACACCATTAGCAATTATCAGCAGTCGATACTAGATATTTTCATTGTGCTGATAATGTACATGTACATGTTATGCATGTGAATTTTCCATGTTAAAACTGATATTTTTAAATTCATGATATATGTAAGCATGTAAATGTTTCATCCATCTTGTATCAAATGTGTAAATATTGTGTCATTTTCATCATTTTCATGCCATATCATGCCATACCATACATACCAACATGTACACAAATTTACATTTTTTTCCTACCAGCCTTCCTGAAAATTGAAAAACTCTGTCAGATTTTCGGTCTAGCAAGAAATGAAAATTGTCAAACTATGTTCGCAAGGATCCAGAATATTTTGTTGTTTCTGTTTCTCAGCAACCTTTTATTAAGTTAGAGGTCAGTCATTGCACATGTATAATCCATAGTCTGACAAATTTTGACACAGTTTGAATTGATGCTGAGGCGTTTGATGTCAAACTGACTGTAAGTTGAGAAGATGAAGCCAATCCTTTTGGCCAACAAGATTCATATTTTGCTGGTCCCCATCTCAGAATGACTTAGTTTTTAGCTAAAAAATTGGTAGTTACAATATTTTCATGGTTGACAATGACATTCTTGCAAGATGTTATAATTGAAAAGTCTCGACACTTCATACATTGTGTGAAAGAGTTCAACATTATGGTGTTGATAAGCAGTTCACGAAACATTTTAAATCGTTTTCTCTAATTCTATTTCTGTTCTTGTCAATTTCATTCCACCGGAGATCAAAGTATTCTCCAACATGTGCAAAAATTGATCTGGCGATTTCATTGGATACTGGAAAGGTCACGAACTTATCTTCAAATAACAAAATATACCTTAAATACACTTATTTTGAGTCGAAATCAAGATAATAAGTATTTTCACGAAGAATATATTGTTAATTGGTCTTGAATCGCCTATAACAGCTATGTTTTTGTTGATTTCCATACAAATTTCATTTCTGGTGATGTCACAGCATTGATTGTAAGGGCCAATGACAGGATTAGAAACTAAAAAACATGAGAATGCCATTAGTTTCAGAATTAGAGAAATAAAATCTATCATTTACAAGTTGTTGATTATCATAGTTCTACTGTCTCAAGGGTTACACATAAAAGTTCTCGCTAAAGCTCAAACTTTTGAAGTTTAACCCTTTCGACAGTAGAGCTATGATAAACAACGACTTGAAAGGATAAATTCTGTATTTTATTCATGTTCATGAAATAACTTCAAAAGTTAAGCATTAATTTGTTGATATTTAAAACTAGTTTATATTTTTTATTTTTGTTCAGCTTGAGAGAATATAGCTTGCGAGATAATGCTCGTAAGCAATCCCCTCGGTAGGTATCGTGTTCATGCAGCGCACAAGTTTGGGATGGTTTGCAACTGTTTTAAAAGTTATTTTTATACAGCAATGCTTATTTCCATTTTTTATTTTTAAAAACATGAGTCACAAGTTTTGTATTTTATCCTCCACCTTAAACCTTTATTTTTGATAAATCTTTGAATACGTTTTGACAAAAATGTTTGCTAAAATTTACTTTCAAACTAAAATAATACTAAACTTGGATTTTTATGAATTATTTAACAGTCTTATTAATAAATAAATAATATTTTTTTTGTTATTAGCTCACCTGGTAATAGCCAAGCTCAGTGTTTGCTATCACTTGTCATCCGTCGATGTCAGTTTGTTATAAATTTATCATTCAATGTTCTTCTCTGTAACCTTTTGGTTGGTGAAAACCAAACTTTGTCACAGTTATAGTTCTTAGTTGGTCAACTTCAAAAGATGCTACGTTCATGTTTGCACTCCATCCAATATGGCCATCAATTTCAATTTGGCTTTTCAGTGACCATCTAAAAATAATATGAAAGAATGATAAGTTTCTCCAAGTAATTTAATTTTCAATGCCATAGTTTACACATGTATACACACTGTGGTTGTCATTGGTTTTGTCTTGTATTTGGGAAAAACAAAACAAAAAAATGTTTATAAGGCATAGTCCATGTGAGCGATGCAGGATTTTGAGAGGCTCTTGTTTTTTTTTCTTTACCATTATCTTGTCAAGTCTACATTCATAAATACTATTTATGGATTTCCTGCTGAATGATTCAAAGGCAGATCTTAGTTAAATGAAATCAATAAAACCAACAAAAAAGATAAAAATTATGCTTCTTGCTTTGTATTAAAAACTCAAATTAGGATCAAAACAAATTTTGCAATAAAGTATTCAAAAATGTTTTAAACTTTTAATATCGTCACTTATTAAAGAAAAAAAAAACTTTTGTGTTCTTTATAATTTGATTTAAGACATATTTCAAAGAAAACTAAATTGCTCACCTGAGATAATTTGTATAATTTGAGTTATTTGTATAACACACAGTGATTATGTTTATTATTTATAGTAATTTGCACTTTTTACGTTTACATATTGTGGATAGGAAAAGCAAAATAATTGTAACAGTAGTACATAATTGTAAAAACTGGATTTTTTTTCAAAGCAATTTGAAATAAGCACTGATAAGAAGAACCTAAATAAAATTCAAACAATTTTACTTTTTATTCTATTATGCATCTTTCTAAATGATCTGATATTTATAAGTTCAAAATAGTAAGAGAGAATGATTATTTTATTGTTTTTTTTGCATTCGTCTCTTTTTCCTATTTAGTGTGAGGTCACCTCGGTATGTATTATGAGTTGAGTTTAGGGTGTTGGAAATGAAGGGGAAAGAATTTCTATTTAATAAGCAAAAACATGTTAAGATAGAAACTTTAGATCCACATATCTCAGAAATTGTACAATACACAAAAAAATCAAAACAGTCAAAGGGGAGACACTTTAAGATTTATTAATTTAGATGTAATGAGAATAGGGGCAAGATTTTTAATCTATTCTATAGTGCTCCAGGTGAATTGTTTTTTGTCTCGCACATACAAAAGTCGCGGAGACATTGGCGTACAAAGTATGACAACCCGGCGGCTACGTTGTTAACTTGTTCTAAATGCGGGATATTTTAAGAACCCTTTGATGTTCATATTTGGTCTAGTGGTAGAAATTATCATGTGCTACACGACTAGCTTAAAATCATATGACCTTGACCTCAATTGCACAGCCCAGTGACCTTATTGTTAAGTTTCTCTACTTAAAGCAGGGGGTCCAACCTAATTGGTTGGAGGAGCCCTAATTTGGTTGGAGCAAAATCGTTTCTGTATCTATTTGGGTTATTAAGAGCATTTTAGTTAATAAAAATGTTCCCTTTTGGCAATTATTATATAATTGAATCTTTTTCATTCCATACTTGTTCAAAATATTTAAGATTTTAAAACTTATTGAAGAAAAACCGTTTCGAAAATATCGCAGAAGTTCAAAATGTAGGTTGTTGATGTTTTTCTTCAATAGCTTTCGAAATCTTACACATTTTCTACAAATATTGACTGATAAAGGTGAATTTATTTAGTCATTGCCGAAAGGCAACATTTTTAGCAAACTAAACGTTCTTAGTAACTCAAACTCGTACACAAACGATTTTGCTCCAACCAAATTAGGACTTCACCAACCAATTAGGTTGGACCCCCTGTTAAAGGAAAAATGAAAGGATATGGAGTGAATGTACATGTGACAAAAAAGTCCATTTCTCAATGCCTACAAGTGGTAGGTCGATAGTATATGGTATGTAGATTGATGTTGGTAGTATATGTCTTTCTGGCATAAGAATTTTGTCCTTTGCCTCAATTTTACGGTCTAATGGCCACATTAAGTTTCTCTGCTTGAGCCCATTTCTCAATAACTTAATTAGTGTTAGGTCTATAATATTTAGTATGTAAGTTGGTCTTTGGTAGTACATATTGCTGCGGTCAAGCAAGTGGCAAAACTTTCAATTTACCGAACTTTCTATCTTTCATTGACTAGCCGTCGTGGAAAGACAACATTGTATACATTTGTCAGGTTTTCACATCTGATATATCTACAATGTAGTAAATTGACATCGATGAATCTAACACATTGTGTAAGCTTCAGGTGTTAATCTTGAGTTCATTACAATAAAAGTTTTGCCACTTCCTTGACCGCAGCAATATCAGTCTGGCATATGACTTTTGTCCTTGACCTCAAGATTATGGTCTTAAGTGGCCACATTCAATTTCTCTGCTTAAGTCCATTTCTTAATAACTATAAGTGGCAGATCAATAATATTTAAAATGTAGGTTGGTCATGGGTACTTCCCAAAGGTGGCAATATTACGAGGATGCACTTTAGTTATGTCATTTATAAGTGAAGATTGATGTGCAGCCATTGGACATTTTGGACTGTATATTTCATATAAAATCAGTTTATTTTTCAAAATATATTTTGAAATCATTTATTTGCCTATTGCTTAAGGGGGAATCGTTTCAAGTTTCATTGTCATTTCATCTTTCATTTATTTTCAAATTCTATTATTGCAGTAATGTTAAACATCTTTCATCTGTATCTTAATCCAAACCCAATGACGAAGTGTCTGATTTTGCTATATTTATTTTCAAATAACAAAAAAAAGCGAAAATAGATGTAATTAGTTGATTTTTAATTCATTGGTCAATAACAGGACAAAAATGATTGGTTTCTTAATACTTGTGTAATTTATGAGAAACATTAATGTGATTTGTAAGAATGCACTTTGTGTGCATTTTATGTTTGATTACACCACAAACAAAGTCATATATTGAGCATACCTTAAAGATAGGGTCAAACTTTCACTAAAACAGGGATTTCGTTTCATTACATGTCACAAAGTAAATGTTGTAGTGTTAAAACAAGTGTTGTAGATTAGATTTTGTGCAAATAATGAATGTTAATGGTGACACTAAAATCCTATATTGTTTATATAGTGTACGATCCTTATCATTGTCAGCTCGGTAGGTATTTCAAGTTTGTACATGGTGACGGCCACTATTTTCTTGCACTGAAACGGGAATGTATATTTGAATAGAAAATATATTCAGGGACTTTCAAAGGTTTAAACACATGAAACTTTTTGAATAAAATATATTGGTACACATCATTCTTGTCATTATACATTATCATGTTCATATAATTACATGTGTTAATTTCTCATTTGCTTTCACAACGTGTAGTAATAATCACCTAGAATAGGGAAATACTCTGTACTCACTGTAAATTTGAGAAATATTGAGTTTCTGATGTGAAAGGACTACAGATAAAAAATGAAATATTTTGTAATGGATAACTCAGGGATGAATATTTGCAATATTTGCAAAGTGGCCAGCTGAGCCCCTGGCAAACAGAATTCAGTAGCCCAGCCAATAATTTTACTAGCCCAGGATCGGACTATATTGTCAACCAAATTTACAGAATATTGCAGTAGCCACCTGGGCTACTGGTTCTTAAATTTCAGTAGCCCAGGTCAAATTTTAGGGGCCTTGGGCTACTGGGCCCATGGTAATTTGCATCATTGGATAACTTCATCAACAAGCAGGTCAACTTTCAGGGGTCTGTCTTTAAAAAATGTGAAATGTGGAGCATGCAGTGTTGTCAGATGTTTAACGCTACACCCCAGGACTGGGTTTCACAAATACCAGTTAGTCTTATCTATTTAAGATTTTCCTTTTCAGATCTAATCAAACAGCTTTTTTAAAATTAATAAAATTTAACCAAAAAGGATTGCACAAACAGCAATTAAAAATAAGTGACATTGAAATTTTCAATGTAATTAATTTATGTTTAAATTATTTCCTTTAAACTTTAATAAATCAGTTACCGGGGTATTTAAAATTGAAGTGTAAATTAAATCTTTTTACATTTAAGCAAACTATTCCTTAAGATTTAATTTTTGAATTAATTTTAAACAAATTTAACCCAATTAATTTTATACTTAAAATTTGAATTTCATTTAACTTCAGTTAACATTTTTGCAACCCAGTCCAAGTGATCATGTGACATGTACAAGATGTTGTTTATATAGCTTTCATTTTCAGTTTTACTCAAAAACACAAATTATATAAGTATTTTGTTGGGTATTGTATTATGCTAAGAAATAATACATATTGTATGGAGAAGTTGCTTTATTAGTATTTCCTGTGGAATTTTCATTTTAAATTTGCCATCAATTTTGTATTTGATATGTGCAAATATTTGTTGTTAGTGACTATGATCTATTTTGCCAAGAATAATTGCTTTTGTATCAAATCTCACTTTGATGGTGGCAAATTATTATTGTAAATGGACTTTTTGGTTGAACAGTGATATGGTTGATTTTTGTTCTTTCACATATGTTTTTATACGACCGCAAAAATTTTGAGGTCGTATTATGGTATGGCACAGTCGTCTGCATCGGCGTCTGGCCAGCATAACTTTGTTTTTAGTTGACGGATCATCTTCAAATTTCAGTATGTGGTATCTTGGCATAAGGGCAATCCCGGGTTTTAATTTCAGGTTTGTGGCACCACCCGTTTCAGAAAAAGGGGCCAAAAAGGGTTAAAATTGGGTATTTTTGTGTCTGTGTACAGCATAACTTTGGTTCCAGTGAAAGGATCATTTTCAAATTTTAGTATGATGTTTCTTGGCACATGCTTTAGCTCAGGATATATTTTTATGTTGCAGGCCCTGCCTGTTTTAGAAAAAGGGGCTGAAAGGGGTTAAATTGGTTGTTTTCACATATTTGACTGTAGAATCTTTATTATTTATCGCATTTTGATGGGGTTTCATTCAGTAAACTCCTTAGAAAATTTCCAATCTGGAGTATGCCAACGGATTTCACGTGGCATGTACCGTTCACGAGATAAATGGGGACCAAAAGGGGCGAATTTCAAAAATTTCATTTTTAGCTCACCTGGACCAAGGGCCATGTGAGCTATTGTCATCACTTTGCGTCCGTCGTCTGTCGTCCGTCGTCTGTCCGTCGTTCTTCCGTCAACAATTTAAAAAATCTTCTCCTCTAAAACCGCTGGGCTAAATGTAACCAAACTTGGCCTGAATCATCACCAGGGTATGGCTTCTCAAAGTTTTGTTCGATTAGTTGGCTGGTCAAAAAACATGGCCGCCATTGCTAAAAATAGAACATAGGGGAAAATTGCAGTTTTTGGCTAATAACTCGAAAACCGTTACAGATATCAAAAATCTGACATCGACTAAAAATGATCAGCATGATGAGATCTACCCACTGTGCAATTTAGAAGAAAATCTGAAAACCAATCCCGGAGTTATAGCCCTGTTTCCGCTAAATTTTCAAAATTTTTGCATTTTCTATTTTTTATTTTAAAAAGTGTAACAGATAGAGGTCAAGTGTAAATTGCAAAAATGTTCAGCATATCAAGATCTACTTGCCCTGAAATTTTGAAGAAAATCCATAAACCCTTGTAGGAGTTATTGCCCTTTTTTCACCAAATTTTTTAAATTTTCATATTTTTCAGCTATTATTTCCAAAACTATAGAAGATGAAGGTTAAGTGTAAATTGATGAAATGTTTGCCATGCTGTGGCGACTTCAAAACTGATGTTGAAATTTGTTCCTTGACCGCCATTTTCAAAATGGCCGCCAAAAAGTCGGAAAATTCAACATTGTCCGATTTCAATGAAATTTGGTTTCCAAATAGATTTGATGTTGCGAGTTCAAATCCAGTGTTAAAAATTGTTCGTTGATTGCCATTTTTAAAATGGCCGCCAAAAAAGGCGGGAAAATCAACATTGTCTGATTTCAATGAAATTTGGTTTCCAAATAGATATCGATATTGAGACTTCAAAACCGGTGTTGAAAATTGTTCGTTGACCGGCATTTTTTAAAAATGGCCGCCAAAAAAGGCGGAAAAATTCAACATTGTCCGATTTCAATGACATTTGGTTTCAAAATAGGTCTTGATGTCGCAACTTCAAAACTGATGTTAAAAATTGTTCATTGACCGCCATTTTTAAAATGGCCACCAAAAAAGGCGGGAAAATTCAACATTGTCCGATTTCAATGAAATTTGATTTCCAAATAGATATTGATGTTGCGACTTCAAAACCAATGCTGAAAATTGTTTGTTGACTGCCATTTACAAAATGATGTCTCGACTTCAAAACTGGTGTCGAAAGTGGTCCTTTAAGCAAGAACCTTTTTTGTCAAAAAAAGCCCAACAAAGAAATATAGTAAAAGATGATCAGACTTTAAAAAAAGTTCAAGATATTGGAGGTGTTTGAGCTACAAAAGTTTGAGAAATTGAAGATCAACTGTATAACTTACAATGTTTCCTTGATTAAGGCAACTGAAAGCCAGGTGAGTGATACAGGCTCCTGGGAGCCTCTGGTTTTATTTTTAGTCCGATTTTGATGCAATGTTTTCCAAAGGATTCCTTATGAAAAATTATCGTAGTGCTCTACTATTAGATTTTTGGTAACTTGTTTCCTTACCCAGCTATGAGGGGCCGAAGATAACCTAAATTTTTTAATCTTCATCGGATTTGGATGGGATTTTTTTCTTTTGATTCCTCTTGATGTAAGCTTTCAGTGGTATATCAATGGATTTTTCCTAGCTCTTACCGTTTCTGAGCTACAAGGGGCCAAAATTGCAAATTTTCGAAATATGTGAAATCTTTATTTTTCATTGGATTTCGATGGGATTTTTTTCTTTGAATTCCTCTTGATATAAGCTTTCAGTTGTATGACAAAGGATTTGGCGTAGCTCTTACCGTTTCCGAGCTATGAGGGGCTGAAGGGGGTCAAAATCGTAAATTTACAGATAACCTAAAATTTTTATTTTTCATCGGATTTGGGTGGGATTTTTTTCTTTGAATTCCTCTTGATATAATCCGTCAGTGGTATTTCAATGGATTTTTCGTAGCTCTTACCGTTTCCGGGCTACAAGGGGTCAAAGGGACCAAAATTGCAACTTTTCGAAATATGTGAAATCTTTATTTTTCATCGGATTTCAATGGGATTTTTTTCTTTGAATTTCTCTTGATATAAGCTTTCTGTCAGTGTCAATGGATTTTGCCTAGCTCTTACGGTTTCTGAGCTACAACGGGTCAAAGGGGCCAAAAATTGCAAATTTTCAAAATATGTGAAATCTTTATTTTCATCTGATTTCAATAGGAATTTTTTCTTTGGATTCCTCTTGATGTAAGCTGTTAATAGTATGTCAGTGGATTTTGCATAGTTATTACCGTTTTCGAGTTACAAGGGGTCAAGGGGGCCAAAATTGTAATTTTTCGAAATTTTTTAAATTTTTATTATTCATCGGATTTCGATCAGTTTTTTCTTTGGATTCTTCATG
>MJUU01017562.1:24508-42966 GCA_002080025.1 Modiolus philippinarum | reverse complement strand
GTTTCTTGTAGGAAGGTAGCCTGCCTGATTGTTAATTGCACTTACCTAGGTGAGAATGCTGATGCCTTATTCCAAGGATCATAAATGTTGGAAGAGGCAAGGACATATGTAAAAGTAAACATTTATATATTGAAGAAGTATGTGAATCCAAAACACGGAAAACGAAGTCCAACACAACACAAAGAGGGAAAAGTTAAAAACAACTTCGTTAAAACAGAAAACACCTTTTTCAAGACAGAAAGAAACATTGTCCAGTTTTAATTATGCCAGAAGAAGACTGAAAACACCTTTGAACATTTCCAATAAGCAACTTAACCCTGAAAAGAGTTGGAATATCTGAAGAAAAGAGAAATAAACCTAGAATGAAATCAACGAAGGACATTGCAACAAACAGAGAATGCCAAGATCATAGTTGATGGACGTTCTTCCATATCCACGGAGAATGGTAACTCAAGTATTTTTTTAATAAACATAATTATAGGCTTTTATCTCAATTATCAATTATTTTTGTCGGAGCCAGGTAAGTCTTTCTAAATAGGTAATTACTTCTTTGTCGCTTTTAAAGGCATTTTTGTTTATGGTCTGAGGAAGCTTACTTTTTTGGCCCATCAAGACTGAATGCTAGGGATTCGCATATCAATCTTGTGTAATTTAGAAATAAAATAATTTATATAACATCTTAGTAGGATAAGGGTAGTATAATTTGTGCTAATATTTCTGACAACAACAGAGACATGTAGGATAGTGAAATGAAAGTAATTTTTTATGTAATTGCAATTTTCTTAATTATATACTAATTAGGTCTAGTAGAACTGTACACAAATGTTAGACGTTCCGCACGATATTGCGGCACTTTATCATTTTCCCCCTATTAAAACATTAAACATATTTTATTTGCACAAAAAGATGCAAAAGGGATCGGACACAAATTATTACAACATTAGAAACGTCCTCTCCCTTAGAAAATTATATACAGAAAACAATAATCAAAATGACGACTATTACATAAAGTTACAACAGTAAATGTATATTCCTAAATGTTTATGGAAGGGGACAAATTCTACTTGTTCGTCTTGAAAATTAAAAATAATATCATCAGGTATTGGATAGTTGGAGAAAATGAATGCTTTAGTCTGCCGTGGATTGAAGTTAACAAGCTATTTATTGGACCAGTCAGATATAGTTTCTAAGTTGCTGTTCGTGAATCTTCAAGAGTGTAAGGACTAAGGCTGGCATAGGAGAGTGAAGTGTCATCCGCAAATAATCTAGCTAAACTAATGAGATCATCTGCTATATCGTTAACATACAGTAGGAAAAGCAAAGGGCCTTATACTGATCCCTGAGGAATCCAGCAGTTACTGGTTTTAAGGGAGAATGAATGTTATTAATAAATACACTTTGCTGTCTATTAGATATATAACTTTGGAACCATTTAAGAAGATCGCCATTAATACCATATTCTTTTAGATTAAGTAAAAGGCCTTCGTGCCATACTCTGTCAAAGGCTTTTGAAATGTCACATAGTACTAAAGACGTGAGACACCGATCATCAAGAGCCATGCATATTTTATAATAAATTTCTATTAACTGGTGAACAGTAGAATGGCCAGGAATAAATCCCGATTGAAATTTATATAATAAATCATTAGATATCAAAATATTAAAAACTTCTAAGTTGTGTAAACACTAATCTTTCAAAAACCTTACCAACTGCTGATAGTAAAGAAATAGGCCTATAATTTGAGGTAACAAGTTTTTCACCTTTTTTTAAATAGGGGCATAACTGATGCCATTTTCCATTGTTCTGGAAAAACTGATTTATAAATGATATATTGAACAACTTTGATAAAGGGTAACATACAGAATCTGTAGTATGTTTTAACATATGATGACTAATTTGGTCCAAACCTGACGCTTTACCCAATTTTAAAATTTGAGACATCTCGTACTTGGCTTGGCGATACTTGAATAGATTTAGAGTTTTCAGTTCTAGATGGAAAAGGGGGCAAATCAACGTGGGATGTATCTAATGATATTGAACAAAAGTAGCCGTTGAGAAGGCAGTCCTTTTCGTAGTCATTGGTAATTAATTCGCCGTTAGCATTATTTAATTGTGTAATGCACGAGTGTGTTCCATCCGACTTAACTAGCCTTTTAACTAGAGACCAATAGGACCTTCTTACAGTGTCATTACGTTTTACACACACTATTCCGTCTCTGATAATAGAATTTTTAAATCTCCGTTTTCACATGATGCAACCTTCATTCTTAGAACATTTACGTACGACTGTATATTTTCAGACACTCCTTAGCATCTTGTTTTGAAAACGTATCTCTCAAATATTGTATTTTTCGCGAATTCCAGTATTTTTGGGACTTTGCAAGCAACGGATCTAGTATAGCTTTATCTTCGGCATCTTCAATTTCAAATGTATTGTTTATTTCCACTGCATCTTGACCTATCAGTTGCAAAAACGTATAAGTTTTGACTGCGTCATCCTTTTTAACAATTTCTGTAGTATTTATGAAAATGTCAAACGATTTGTGAAATCTGCGCCAATTTCCTTTGAAATTTCCAACTGGAGAGAGAACTTGCGGTGGTGGAAGTTGATTCATTTAAATTCACTTTTTCCTAACATCCACAATGAAAAAAATCGCCAATTTGATGTTCGTACTCTCCAAATACGTATAATTCTACTTCTGTGTAGTTTTATGTTTATGTAATTCATGAAAAAAAAAGTTCCTTGCATTCATATTTTCATTTTGTTTCAGTTTAGGAGAAGTTTGTAGTCATGTTGCTGCACTGCTGTTCAAAGTAGAGCTTGCTGTCAAGATGGGACTGACCCAGACCAGCTCCACCAGTAAAGCCTGTGAATGGAACAACACATTTAGGAAAGAGGTAAGACCAGTATAATATATCAGTGTGTGTATTTGTACCTGTAACTGATAATTAACAAAATACAAGAGTTACTGAAAATTTACCATGTTTACTTCCTGCACATTGTCCAGTCGGACAATGACTCAACGTCCTATTTCTCTTTCTTTGCCCACTGCCTAGCATAGTCTTCAACTGCATCCATCAAAATCTTGAAGTTGTACTTCCAGTTGATGTGCTTGTGCTCACG
Source organism: Modiolus philippinarum (assembly GCA_002080025.1). NCBI lineage: Eukaryota > Metazoa > Mollusca > Bivalvia > Mytilida > Modiolidae > Modiolus > Modiolus philippinarum. The sequence goes on along the minus strand of MJUU01017562.1, from coordinate 39,841 downwards.
AAATTTGGGTCCTTTTGAGAAGATATCTCGTAGTTTAGGGTTGTCAACGATATCTAGATCACCAGTTATAACGTGTCCAGACTATAATTGAATGGAGAAGAGGAGCAAGCACAATCAGGTATTTTGGCTTTAAAGTCATCAATTTGGAAGTCACGCAATACCCGTTTGTACTTGAAAATGGAAGTTGTAATTGGTTTTGTGTAGGGATATGAGATAAGTAGAACTGATTGCATAAGGAGGAATGTTTGATGTCACTGTTTTGCTAAGTAGAATGTTAGAAAGATTTATAGCGTCCAAGCCTTTATTGGCAAATGTACTATAGAATTGGTAATTTCATTCCGAAGCACCTCGATGTAATACTTACGTCAAACAACGACCACATTATTGGCTGCTTTATCTATCGGAACAAATATATACTCTTTTTCCAAATCTTTTAACTTCCGTTTAATTTTTGAATCGCAGGAATGGTATTCTGCTGCTTATAATGCGTTTCAAAAGGATTTATTTGGATATCAACAACTTCCATGCATTTGTCTAATGATTTTTATCCCGCAATTTCTCTTTTACACCACTTTTTAATTCGCCCCCTTTGGGCCCATTTATCTCGTGCACAGCACATGCCACATGTAATCTGCTGGCATACTACTGATTGGAAATTTCCTCATTGAAAAAGACACTGAAAGAAACCCCATCAAAATCCGATAAATAATAAAGATTCTACAGTCAAATATGTTAAAACATCAAATTTAACCCTTTTTGGCCCCTTTTTCAAAAACGAGTGGGGCCAAATGACCAAAACTAATCCAAGCCTTCCTTTTGTGAACATTGTGTTAAAATTTCATAAGGATTGATCAACTGAAACTAAAGTTATTGACCAAAAACAAATGTGTCTACCGACAACGACGCCGACGACAGCACCATACCATTATACAACCACGAAAATTTTTGCGGTCTTAGAAAAACCTCAATGATGAAGGTTCTCATGTTCTAGTGTAATAATAAACCTAGATGTAATATGGCCCACTGTGTCAGAAGAGATGATCTTTGAACATGTTGAATTTGATTTCCCAAAGGGTCCAATGTTAAACCAAGTTACCTGCTGGTAGCCATCTAGAATCTGATGAGGACTTGCTAGACAATTTTTAAAGGGGACCAACTAAGGACAGTTATGACCAAGTATGGTTCAAATTGGCCAAGTAGCCCCTAGGAGAAGATCTTTGAATGCATTTTTCCATAGGGTCCAATGTTGATTTATGTTGTCTGCTGGCGGCAATCTTGGCAACCACACTATCCCACTTTCAAAAGTACAAAGATAATATTTTGAGCCGGATTGGTTTTAAATTCATTAGGTCAGTTGGGTGATGGAAACAAAGCTTCTTTAAAATTTGGCCTCAATTATTAATACAAGTCATGCTAAATGTGCTAATATTTGCATATCCATCAGGTCATTCTATCAACAGATTTCACATTAAGATAGTACAGAACTTTCAAGACGGGAACTCTCGTGTAAGGCGGAAACTATCTCCTCAAATAACAGTGAGACAGAGTGGATTCTAAATCTATTAAAATAAATATATACCACATAAAAAACAAAATATTTATGAAACTGAAGTAGACTTATAATTGTTCCTACATGACAAGCCTTTAACTAAATTTTGATAGACGAAAACAATTAACCTGTTGCGCTACAACAGACTGAATTTAAACCACCCTTAGCTCAACAGTGTTCATTAACTAGTGATTCCCTCTCAATGTATTGGTTTTTTTTCGTACAGTAATAGAAATGTATTCCAGTTTGAACACGACTCAGAAGTCCCGTTTCGGGGAAATTTACAAGAATTGGAATTTTAAATTTCAAATCATTGAAAATATTTTGTTTTTACTAAAATTCATCCGAAAAACATGGTTGCTAACAAAAATTTCGAAAAATTTTCTGCCTTTGCAAGTTGTTGGAATTTTTGCTTCGCTTCAAGGAGCGAAGCATTAAGATTTATACGATATTCACGCCAGCTTTTTAGAAAGCTAAAACTTGTTTAGAATTATGTTTCATATGAAAAACTAGAGCATGTGTCTATAAGATACAGATGCCCCGTCAATAAATTCATCACAACAGATTACATTATCCCCATCCCAGTACCAAAAATACTGAAAATGTCCTGATGGATATGCCATGCACATCATCTAACAGTTTCTATCATGTTTATATTTATATAACTTTTTAATATAATATATAGCATGTAAAGATAAGGAACAAATGACATACACACCTACAAGACTTGAAGACATCAATGAAATTCACAATGGAACAAATTATAAAAATGTCAGATTTATGGATACGATCAGGATTTTAAGTGGAGACGGCCCTGCGCGGCAATTTGAAACAGGGCAACAGAGAGGAGGAAACTATGGTTGTGTGGTGTTCACGCCAAGAATCACATAAATCTTGAGTGTTGTTTTAAAAAGGAATCTCTTAATCTTGAAGAACGTAGGAAAATTGTCATAAAAGGTGATGCTTGGGAGAAATTATCAACAGGGATCATAAATCCATTTCAAAATCTGAAAAACGAGGAACTTGTAGATGAATTGGAAGCCCGAGGCATAGATACATTTAAGATTAAAACAAAGGGGAATCTCCAATAATTATTTACTGAGATAATGGAAGGCATGTCAAGACCTCCAGCTTTAATGCTGTGCCAACCAAGAATGTCTGCAGAGGAACTGCATATCGAAATGTATGAAGTGCTTTCATGTGAGCCAATGCATGACATTTGCAACATCGTCCAGCACCTTATTGAAGAACTACCCTTCCACGTAGGAAATAAGGGAACAACAGCTGAGCTGCAGAAATTCTCTGCACATACAATAGGAGACAAAAATCAGCTCAAGGGATCTGATGCTAGAATGTATGCTGTGAAATTAGCAAAATTTATAGATAACTTGCACCACGAGAAACGTATATCCAAAGACATGTTAGACATGGTTAATGCATTAGTGGAACTAGTTAGCATATCATACAGCTCTGAAAAAAAGATCTCCAAAACAGATTCTTAGGCTTTACAACCAAACCTTTCTTTTTGATCTTTTATCAAAATCAGTCATTGGTACACCAGTTAAAATGACACAACGGAAATATTACGGCTGTCATTTTCACAGTACTGTAGTCCACCTTCCAGAGACATTAAGATTCATAAATTTGAAATCAATTCTCACAGAACAAGAGGAACGGTCTTTTGGAACACTTTGCAAAATTTCAGTCGACAACAAATCGAAAGCCTGGATACATTATTGATAATACGATAATAAGATATTAAGAAAAGCAGAATTCGGAGTTGAAGTTAGATTCTTTTGTAAAACAAGACTCCGCCATTAGCCGACAATCAAAACTTCTTCCAAAGAGAGGTAATACAGTCATAGCTGGTGATATCATGAGGAAAAATATTGGTCTTATTCAAGCACACATGGCCAGAATTTCTGATTTCTTAATCCTTGGTACTAATGTATGGTGGCACTATGATGGTGAAAATGTTATCTTTCACGATGGAAATGACCAAGCATCTTGTCGACCTGAAGGTCCATTAGTAGCAAACTTCGCTCAACGACACTGAAACAAGAAAAAATGAAACTGAATAATCTGTGGCAAAGCTGCATTGATTTGGTAAAGGAGCAAAAAATAGTACTTCCTTTACACAAAATCAAAATAAAAGATATGAATGGAAAAATTGTTTATCTTGACAATAAAATTGATACTGGTATGACAGGTTTGTATCAGAACTAGAGCTGTCAACAAACCTGCAGACTTATACCCCTGACGCAAACCAACCCTTCATTCGAGTTGTTGAAAGTAATTTTAATAGTCTAAATAAAATTTCAATTGAAGTAAAAGTAGTACAAGCAAGATATCAAAAAAATTCTTACAATAATTGTACATGTGGAGTTGCCAATTAATAAATGAGCTATAAATGGCTTGTTAGACCTGTTAAATCAGTAATTGTAAAAGCTTTTTTCTTAAATTTGAATAAAGAGCTGTCACCAAATGGCAACCAGTCAAAACCTCTCAATGAACTGGGAATCAATAAATTGGTAAGTGCAATTTCAAGTGTGTGTGTGAGTGTACACAAAACAGGTATGGACACAGTTTAACTACAAACCTGTATGAGAAGGGTTTTCGTCCAGGAATCCTGACTTTATTTTTCCTAAATCCCAAAGTACAAATGAACTGAAGAACTGATGAAATCATGATTCTCAATGCATTTATTTCCAGAAATCTTGGGCTATAATTACTTAAATTACAGAAATCCTGAATTCCCAAGCTTAAATACTTCTAGTCCAAGCATCCTGAAAAAGCGCCCCCCCCCCCAAAGTATGGACGCAATAATATAATCCTTCATAAAGAGCTACACAGAGCCCAGCATGATACAACAGCAGCATGTCCACCACGATGCTGACGACAGCCCTATACCATGATAAGACCTCAAATTTTTTGGATTCGTATAAAAAATATACAGAGTATAGTAACCCACAATGCCTCCCACAATTTGGTATGACAATACAATGCTTGAAACAAAATGATGCAAGTTTCACCATCATGACCAATACAGTAAAACTTCAAAGTCTTGTCAAACAGGAGGTTAATATTGCAGAACACTACACACAACTAATTACATGTAAAACAAACCTGCATACCAAATTTCAAATGAATCCCTTTGAGAGCGGATAATTTTGTGAAAAATCACCAAAATTATGAATAAGAACAAGTGATGATCAGCAACAAGGATGTCATATGTCAGTGGTTATGTCCTAAAAAACATGCTAAAAATTGCTTGCTTTACATACAATATGAAAATGGTCTGGATTTGTGCTTTATTCGTATTTATCACTAACATACTTTTTACATGTACTTACCTTTTTCAGATACAGAGAATTTACAAATTGGCCAAATTTCAAACACAGTGACAGATGAGGCAGCCATCTATGGAGCTCAATGTAGGTTTTCACATTTATTCCTAAAAATAAATCAATTTCAATTATAGTTACTGGTAGTTAGACAAATTTCAAATTAAAGCAATTGTCTTCAGAAATTGTAGAAACTGCATTTTACTCAGATATATATATAAATACATATTTCCTGTGAACGAATAGTTCAAACCCCTTAAAACATGTAAAAACCAGCCACTTGTTTAATTAGATTCAGCCAGAAATTGATTCTTTTGTTTCGGTTCAGACTTTTCTCCTATACCATGTATAGAATAAAAAAAAATAAAAAAGAATTTTGAAAATCAACTATAAATATCTGTCTTGAAAGTTTATTAATTAAACTCTGAAAACAGGACAATAATTGCTTTCCCTATATTTTTCAGTTGACAACTTAGACAATGCACCACAGAGCACAATTTCCTATCAACCTGTCAGCAGAGGTAAAGCATTACTTTCAACAATTGAAGAATCTTATTTAGCAATATCACATAATTCATGCCCCTTGTTGTGCCCACTGCTGTTAGCCAAGTCGACACACAGGGATGACAATCTGTCCTCTTAGGTCTTCATCCTGCGTCGTCCTGCTTCGTCCGTCGGTTTTTGAATCCATAACTCCTTCTCAACTGCTAGTACTATATTACAACCAATCTTTCAGGATATGTTGTTCACCTGGTGTAGTTGTACACCTGATACTTAGAATTTTGATTTTACAGATTTTAGAGGTTCACGGAGCCAACATTGCTCATTTGTGAGTCTGTTTTTGAACGAACAACTCCTTCAAAACTGCCAGTCTGATTCCAACCAAGCTTTCAGGATATATTGTTCACCTGGTGTAGTTGTACACCTGGTACTTAGAGTTTTGATTTCACAGATTTTAGAGGTTCAAGGAGCCAAAATTGCTCATTTGTGGGTCTGTCTGTTTTGAATCCGCAACTCCTTCAAAGTTGCACGTCTATATAATTCCGACCAAACATCTTTTTCAGCACAGTTGAATTTGTCTTGTGCAGTCAACAATGAAGCAGTGAATGAACCGGCTGAGTTGACAACTGCAAGACCCAAGGATAAGAGTTGTAAGTGATTTTCTTTGTTGCACACACGCACACACACTCACTATAAGTGAACTTAACATCTGAGAATACAACATTTATTTTCTTTGTACTTTCAGACAACATGGATTTGTCGACCAGTTCAGTCAACAATGAAGCAGTGAATGAACCGGCCGAGTGGACAACCGCAAGACCCAAAGATAAGAGTTGTAAGTAATTATCTTTGTTGCACACACACACATACACACACTATAAGTGAACTTAACATCTGAGAATACAACATTTATTTTCTTTGTACTTTCAGACAACATGGATTTGTCGACCAGTTCAGTCAACAATGAAGCAGTGAATGAACCGGCTGAGTTGACAACCGCAAGACCCAAGGATAAGAGTTGTAAGTGATTTTCCTTGTTGCACACACAAATATACACACTATAAGTGAACTTAACATCTGAGAATACAACATTTATTTTCTTTGTACTTTCAGACAACATGGATTTGTCGACTAGTTCAGTCAACAATGAAGCAGTGAATGAACCGGCTGAGTTGACAACCGCAAGACCCAAGGATAAGAGTTGTAAGTGATTTTATTTGTTACACACACATACACATACACACACACACACACACACACACTATAAGTGAACTTATTATCTGAGAATACAACATTTATTTTCTTTGTACTTTCAGACAACATGGATTTGTCGACCAGTTCAGTCAACAATGAAGCAGTGAATGAACCGGCCGTGTTGACAACCACAAGACCCAAGGATAAGAGTTGTAAGTGATTTTCTTTGCTACATACACACACCAACCAGTTCTTGGCCAATCATGATTTATTTATTGATTTATTGAATATTGTTTAACGTCTACTCAGCAATATTTCAGCTATATCAAGACGAGAACAAGTTTGTTAATATATAATCACTTTGGGGTATGGAAAGGGCCATGGGACGGGAAATTCTGACTACCACTGGAAAAGTAGGGTGAAATCGTCAAGCTTTGTAGCCGATCACCTACGGATCACCCCAAAAAGAGCCTGCTACAAGGGTTCTTTAACGTGCAGGAAGCGTGGCGTTTCTTCCAACACGTGGACCTGAGTTTACATCCCATCCGAAAGATGGGTTGTGTATTTATTAATCCCGCACAACCACGGAATTGGTCCTATTTCTATATTCCGGGACCCTCGGGGTCAGCCTCCGTTTAGGAGGGTCACACCCCGCAAGCCGGAGATACTATGTCCTATTTCTATATCCCTGGGTTCCCTCGGGGTCCTCTGTTAGGAAGACTCATACTTCAAGCTCAGAGGATGCTGCGGGCCTATTCATAAGCCGGGACCGCGCACGGCGGTGGCCAATCATGATAAAATTGTATGTGTAACACTGTATCTTTGAAAACTTTACCAATAGACTGGTAATTATAATTACCGGTAATTAAGAGCAGTATTTAACATTTTTAACAGTACCGTATTTGTGAATTGGGCATGCATATTAATCCGAGTTTCCAGTTGCAAACATTCGAGTTATCATATTTTTCTTTTGCATATCTGTACAAACGGATAGTTGAAACATATTTACATTCATTACATTGGTACTTATGAAAGATAGAACAAGATGTGTTTGTGAAACACTACATATGCCCCCAGATTCCGATTTTTACCCCTTTTTGACCCCTATGACCTTGACCTTTGACCTGTTATTTTTTTTTTTGCCTATTTATGTTCCTCTTGACTAGACCTATACACTTGCCAAGTATCAGAAGTCTACCTTATATAGTTCAAAAGTTATAGCCAAGGTTAAAGTTTCGGACGCACAGACAAACAGACAGACAGACAGGACAATAACAATAAAGGAAAAAGAAGGAAAACGGGGAGTGTGTCAAAGAGACAACGACCCAAAGGGGAGTAATAACAACTCAAAGTCACCATAAGATCTTCAATGAAAGGTGAGAAAACCCCACACCCAACGGTAGGTCGGAGTCGGCCCCTGAACAAAGAGCAATCAAGTCCAGCGAAATAAACATCATCCTAGACTCCTATAGACATAAAGTAAACTAACTAGAAAAAGGACAAGACACACAAAGGCTTAATAAATTCCTGACTTAGGACAGACGCAAACCTGCTGCGGTGGGGTTAAACTAGTTTTATTGGATCCAAACCTTCCCCTTACAGCCAATGTGATAAATCAAAAAACAATCGTAACAACAGTAAAACTCAGTTGGCAACTGGAGTCAATTGTGAAAAATGAAACTGAAAGAACTAAATATACGGACAAAAACATGAAATCTGCATCTTCTGTGTTGAAACTGTTTGTATCCACTCGTTCCGCGTATGATATAACATCTGGAGTGAGACCCGACCATGGTGGAGAAAACACTATAGTAGCGCTACTTCTAAACATCATTAGGAAAAGAGCAAGCCACATTACAGGAAAGTCTGTCCATAACCAGACGACTGAAAGACTATGGAGGGACATGCATTGTCATGTGACATCTAAATTTTACAAAGAGTTTTACATGTATAACATGGAAAACGATCCAATGATAAATTTGGACCCTGATTATTCAACTCATCGCACCGCTTTGCAATATATTTATTTACCAGCAATTAATGAAAGCTTAGAGAAATTCAGAAATGGACGGAATGGTCACAAAATTAGATCAGAGGGACACATGTCACCATGTCAGATATGGATGTCTGGAATGTTAAAACAACATGAACTCTGGTTTTACACCAACTACTGTAATGTTTGGTAATAATCACAGCCTTGAAGACAGACTGGAAAGTGGTCTGGCAAGATCTGGGATGTCAGCAGATGACACTGGGGGAAAAACCACCTAACGATGCTGCGGAACTATCAATGGAAGTCTGTAACTTAATCGAGGACGAAGTACAGGTTTAGGAAAATAACAAAGACAATTTTTTAAATGTGTTAATGTGTTACGGGATCAATGGATGAAGTGTAAAGATATTCAGAAATTATAGTAATACAAATTTCTCTCTCTTTCAGTCAGATTTATTTCTGCCTTCAATAAGAATTGTCAGTGTGTTGTAGTTTAGGAAGATAAAGTATTCAAGAAATTCAAAGTTTTCTAACAATGCCCGGTTTTAAAGTAAAAAAAAATCACCACATTAATTCAATTGGCGACATGATCTGGTAAATGTATGTCAATTTTTAAGAACTGATCCAGTTACGTCATAATAAAATCAGAAATTCTATCCCTCGAGATGTTTATTGGAGTTTATTTCATCAGTGTTTTTTTCTTATTTTATCTGTAGGTTTTTACCATGATTTTTATCCGGATATTATTCTTATATTGTACCCCAAATTTGCTTGGTTTTAGTTTGTCCATTTCTATGCAAGTGTCAAACAAATAATCAAGCTACAAGATTATTCATCTGTATAATTTTATTCAAGCATAAAGCCTTGTGTATTCAATATTCCAAACTTCATGTTCTCCACAAAATGACCATAGTCTACTGTCGAACACGGTAGAATGAGCGTATTAGTACACGTAGTTGCCTTTGGGAATCGTTCCTTCCAAAATGTAATTGTAGGCTTTGGGTCAAACCCCATCGGTGGTACTGTTTTGGATCCTGCGGTAAACTGAAGTATCCTGTCAAATGTGACATCAGTTTCTTCTTCTGAAATACAGCATAAATATAAGAAAATAAATTTATGTTCCTGAACTGAACAAAAGCCTTTCCTCAATGAACTACCGTTTTATAATACTAGTTATGTGATCAAATGCAGAACTTTTCCCAGATAGAACTGAGCAACATATTTAATTTTGACTTTGTAGTCAATCCATTGAGAAGTTGTTTATCTGAAATTTATAGTTTGTATAGTGATTTTGTATTTTATGTTTAAAATTTAGGCCATTCCATTCAATTGGATGTGGAGGATAGGGAGTTTTTAAATTCCTTCCAAAAACATTTTGCCTTTTTCATATTTTAATGCATCTAATAGGAAGATAACATCAATATATGATAATTAATTTTTTCATTTAAAATCTATAATGATTTTGTCAAGTTTTTTTTTTTTATAAGAAAATGATGCAAACAAATACCAACCTGTTGGTACAATATGTGAATAGATGGCTCCTGTCTTTGAAGAATCAAGTTAAATCGGGTGAAGACGTGAATAACACTTTGGATAAAAAGCATGTAGACCTCTGTTAAAGGGTTACTGAAAGTTTCCAATAACCTTTTAAATCTTGCTGCTGCATCATCTAAAATGAAAAAAACATGTACATCACATATTCAAATATGAATATCTACAATATAAGATAAAAAATAACCAACAGGATCACCTACAATATAAGATCAAAACCAACAAGAAGACCTACAATATAAGATAAAAACCAACAAGAAGACCTACAATATAAGAAAAAAAAACAACAACAGGAAGACCTACTAACCTTATTGCCTTACAATTCTCATTTTAATACTGTATTACCTTGCTATTTATAGTCGGTGCATTCAAAGAGAAAAAATATGTGACTTAAATTTTCTATGTTTAAAATAAAGAAACAAAAAGGAAAAAAGAATAAAAAAACAAATACCATTTATTGTTTAAACTTTTTTGGTAGAAATTGGAATTTTGTCTTGCCAGAACATAATGCAGAATAATTCCTTTTATTATGCAATTCTGTATTGTTTGTTTGTGTTTTATACATAGATTTACTTACTATTTGACATAAAATAGCTTTTCAGGCTTTTATACAACAACAGATTCCTATCAACGGCCTTCTGTAAGCTCAGCCATCTTGTAGAGCCATGCATGATTACATCTTTATAATCAGTATCACAAAACACACAAAACAAATTCGAGGAAAATAATATATATTAAAATTTCAGAAGAGATCAGTTCAGTTGCATTTAATTTAATGTTGCCAAATCCATACACGCTCCAATGACTTTAAAATTTTAAATTGTGTATAACTGTTCAATTCCTATTCAATTGTATTTGACATGCAGTGTACATTCGGCCACTGTACTTAATTGCTTAATTAAAAGTTAAGTCACAGTCCCTAAGGAGTCTACTTCTTACAGTGTCATTACGTTTTACACACACTATTCTGTCCCTGATAAAAGAATTTTTTAAAATCTCCGTATTCACATGATGCAACCTTCATTCTTAGATCATTTACGTACGACTGTATATTTTCAGACACTCTTTAGCAACTTGTATTGAAAACGTATCTCTCAAATATTACATTTTTCGCGGATTCCAGTATTTTTCGGACTTTGCAAGCAACGGATCTAATTAAGCTTTATCTTACTCCAAGTAGTATATAGGTGGTTACAAATTAGCATTTGTGGTGGTGGAGCCGGAAATGACGTCACCGGAAGTGACGTAGAGCGGAAGTCACGTGACCAGAAGTCACGTGACTTAATTACCTTGCGCATGTGCAAGTTTGGGATGGGGATTCCCAAAAATTTATTTATAGAACGGGAAAACCACCTATATACTACTTGGAGTAACCCTTAATTTTTGAGTCTTGTTTGCGTATTTTCTTACCTTGTGATGTCTTATTAGGGTAAATCGGGGTCGCTGAATCGATTGGCGTAGGTTTTAAAACGCTAGCTACGAGTGTGAACGAGATATCGGCCCTAAATGGCCCTAATTCGGCCCTAACCCTTAGTATTACTGCTATAGGCATATGATATATGGATTCGATGTACTTTAATCATTCTAAAACGATTGGAATAGGTAGTGAAGGGCTAGAACGTAGTTGAATGATGATATTAGCCCTTTTAATTTAGAGATCGGCCTTAGTCGGCCCTAGATCGGCCTTAATCAATATAATTACTACTATAAACCTATCATATATGGAATCGGGGTATCTTTAGTTATCTAAAATGATTAGTCAAGGTAGTTAAGGGATAGAACCTACTGTTATGGAGTTATCGGCCCTTATAAATTAAAGGTCGGCCCTAGATCGGCCTTTACCCAAACTATTGATACTATAGTCATGTGATATATGGATTCGAGGTATGTTTAGGCTTTTCAATCGGTTGGTCACACTGTCAAGTTGATATCTGTTACCTTTAACAAATCTCGTTCAGTACGAGATTTAACGTTATTTCATTTTATCTTTATGTGTTCGTATTCATAATTCATGTGTTTCGATGCACAAGTTTGCATTTATTCTAAGTTTTATTGTATTTCTGTTCAATTTTATGTTTCATATTGCGTTTTCATATTCAAGTTGGTCTTTGTTTTCATATTCTGTTGTTATTATGTTCACATTTCATGTTTCAATTTGCATTTTTATGTCAAAGTTTACATTTGTTTTCATGATTTCGTATATTTGAATCTATATTTCATGTTTCAATTTGTATTTTCGATGAATGTATCGCAGTTTTGTGGTCTTTGTTGGCCTTTCTTGCTGCTGCTGCCACTACCACCACCACCATCATAGACTATTATCCCACCACCACCACCACCACCATAGACTATCATCCCACCACCACCACCACCACCGCCATAGACTATTGTCCCACCACCACTACCACCATAGACTATCATCCAACCACCACCACCCAGATACCTTTAAACCACCACCACCACCACCGCCCTAGACTATTATCCCACCACCACTACCACCACCCAGATACCTTTAAACCACCACCCAGAAACCTTAAAATCACCATCACCGCCACCCAAATACCTGAAAATCACCACCACTACCACCCGGATACATCAAAATCGCCATTTTTATCATTACAATACTATATTTTCCTTTTTTGCTAATACAATACCATGACATCACCATGGTTACTAAGTAAAAACTTTAAACTAATGTATCACTTAATGCTGATCTTTAAATATTTATGCTTGTATTTATTGTTCATATTATCTTCATTATCGATCTGTTTACATATTTTGATGTGATTGTGTCATTCTTAACAAATATTTAATGGTTTATTTAAGTTTTGTTTCCATTAATGTTAATAAGTTTTCGTGTTTTGTTGTATTTGTGTTCATATTTCACGTTTCATCTTACGTTTTCATGTCAAGTTTGCATTTATCTTCATAATTTGTTGTAATTATGTTCGTATTTTAAATTTCATATTGTGTTTTTGTGTTAAAGTCTTCATAAACATCGATATGTTTAATGTTTTGCTTCACCACATCTTGATATTTAACGTTTCAGTTTGTATTTCCATGTACAAATTTGCATTTCTTTTCATAATTTGTTGTAATAATGTTCATGTTCAATGTGTAATGTTGTGTTTTCATATATAAGTTGAGATTTGGAACTGTGCTTGTGTTCATATTAAACATATCATATTAAGTTTTCATGTAACAGATCAAATGAATATAGTTCAGGTCTGATGTTTTGTTGTGTTATTGTTCATGTTTAATGTATCTTGTAATGCTTTCATGAAACAGTTCATACCATTATTTTGTCATGTATTGTTTTGTTTACATTTCATGTTGTGTTTTGGTCTTCAAGTTTGCATTTATTGTTGTGTTTGTGTTCATACTTAACGTTATGTTTCGTGTTTTGGTATAAACATTTATGTCAATGTTTGCATGTTTACATATCTTGTGTCGTTAAATGTTCATAGTTCAACATTTCTACTTGTATTTGGTGTTCACATCGATTTGTTTCCATATGTTGTATTACTTCATGTTCATGTTTAACCATTAATGGTTGTATTTTTCTTCATATTTCATGTTGCATGTCGTATTTTGATATTCAAGTTCTGATGAATGTGGTTAATCTATCATGTTTTATATCATATGATCTTGATATTTGTCTTTTGTTTTTGTGTAAATATTCATATCAATGACTATATGTTGTCATAATGTTTGTCAATTCATTGGAGATTTCAAGTTATGTTTCAGTTTTATCATTAAAGTTCATATGAATGTCGTTTAATTTTGATATTTCAATGTTTCTGATTATATTTCTGTTCATATCAATGTTAATGATCATATGTTTTATATCACTTTATAGTTATACTTAACGTTAGGTGTATGATTTGGTGTTAATATTCGTATCAATGTTCATATGTCTACATATCATGCGTCGTTTAATGTTCATAGTTCAATGTTTCTGTTCGTATTTCGTGTTTACATTCATATGTTGCACCATTTAATGTTGGTCTTTTAACATTTATGCTTATATTTGGTGTTCACATTCATATGTTGTATCATTTAATGTTGATCTTTTAACATCGATGCTTGTATTTGTTGTTCAAATTGATTCAATATCAATTTGTGTTCATAGTTTGTATTACTTTATGTTGATCTTTTAACATCTATGCATGTATTTGTTGTTCATATCATTGTGTTTTCATATGTTATATCACTTCATGTTGATCTTTAACCATTTATGCTTGTATGTATTGTTCATATTGTCCTTAATATCAATTTATTTTCATAGCTAATGTCAGTTCATAGTTATAGCTGACGTTTTACTTCTGATTTGGTGTTAGCATTCGTGTTAATATTCATATGTTTACATGTTTTAATATCACTTTATAATTGTAGTTAACTGTATGCTTATGATTTTGTGTTCACATTCATAGGTTTTCATAGTTTGGGTCAATTCATTGTCATAGCTGACGTTATGTTTATATTATTTTGTTCACATTCGTGTTGATGTTCATAAGTTTAGATGTTTTATATCACTTTATAGTCTTAGTTAGATTTATGCTTATGTTTGTAGTTCATATTGTCTTCAATATCTATTTGTGTTCATAGTTTATGTCAGTTGATAGTCATAGCTGATGTTCTGCTTCTGCTTTTAGAATTTCAGTTCACATTAGTTTTCATATTATCGTAAGTATCAATTTGTTTCCATAGTTTGTGTTTCATATCATTCTTGCAGATAAAGTTCATATGTTTACATATTTTTGTTCATTCATAGTCATACTTAACGTTAGGTGTATGATGTGGTGTTAATATTCGTGTCAATGTTCATATGTTTACATATCTTGTGTCAGTTTATGTTGATGGTTTAAAGTTTCTGTTTGTATTTGGTGTTCAATTAACATTAATATTGATATGTTCACATAGTTTGAGTCAGTTCATAGTCAGCTATACGTTATGCTTCCGTTTTAGTGATTAAAGTCACATTAGTTTTCATATTGTTTTCATAGTATCACTTGATGTTTCGTCTTCCACCCATTGTTAACATTCTTATCAAAGTTTATATGTTTATATGTTATGTGTTCATTCATAGTCATGGATGACCTTATGTTTGTGTTTTTAGCGTTCAAGTTCTTATGACTGTCATTAAGTTTTTATGTTTCGTATCACCTTATCTTGATATTTATCAATTCATGTTTTTTTTT
>MJUU01017562.1:0-21776 GCA_002080025.1 Modiolus philippinarum | reverse complement strand
CGATATAAATTTAATAAAACAGTGCTATCCGCACCCCAGTCGGTACTCGACACAACTTTTAAAATATCTAATGCCTTGAGGCATTTGTTTTTAAGCATTTTGATATGGGGGAGAAAGGAAAGTTTACTGTCAAAGATTAAACCAAGGAACTTGGCCTCTTTTACAATAGTTATAGGGTTATTGTATAGTTTAAGCTCTGGGTCTGGATGCATTTTCCGCTTACAACAAAAATGCATCCCGACTGTTTTCGAGCTTGAGAATTTAAAACCATTTTCAACTGCCCATTTTTCGATTCTGTTTAGACATAATTGCAACTGGCGTTCTATGTTATTCATGTTTTTGCCACGATAGCAAATCAGAAAATCATCTACATAAAGAGATCCATCAATATTATCTTTTAAAACCTGGGCCAAACTATTTATTTTAATACTAAATAGTGTGACAGAGAGGATGCTTCCTTGTGGAACACCCATCTCTTGTTCAAACGAGTCAGAAAATGTAGAGTTGACTCTAACATTGAACTCACGATCCTTGAGAAAATTCTCAATAAAATTAGGTAAGCTTCCACTCAACCCCATATCAAAAAGATCTTTTAAAATTCCATATTTCCATGTTGTGTCATATGCTTTTTCAATATCGAAAAAGATAGACACTGCATGTTCTTTTTTTAAAAATGCATTTCTGATAAATGTTTCGAATCGAACTAGATGGTCTATTGTTGAACGACCTTGTCGAAAAGGAAGGACAGACAAAGGTATTCCAATACAACACCCACTCCTGAGTGCGGGTATAATATGTTAGCTAGCAGAACATAGGAATCCATCAATTCATGCAATATAAGTTTTGTTATGTTTATAATTTAACAATGCATAAGCCATTACATGTATGTTTATTTTTTTTTCAGACTATTTTTCCAAGATTTACAATCCATTCCCTCATCAAATGAGATCTAGATAGTAACAGTACACTGTACTTAATTGTTTGTCTTGTATCTCACTAAATTTGGACTCTTAATTCAAGCATTATAAGCACAAACTGGAATAAATGAATCCTGTTACATGTACCATGGAAATAAACTCTTATACTTGTGTGTAACTACACAATATACTGTCAACCGATGAAAGGAGAAA
Source organism: Modiolus philippinarum (assembly GCA_002080025.1). NCBI lineage: Eukaryota > Metazoa > Mollusca > Bivalvia > Mytilida > Modiolidae > Modiolus > Modiolus philippinarum. The sequence continues at coordinate 20,646 of MJUU01017562.1, read as the reverse complement.
AGATTTACAGGGTTCTTTTCAAAATGAAGTAAATGACTCGATCAACCACTTAATTTTTAGTACCATAGTTGTACTTCATTTTTAGAGGTAGCAAATCTAGGTTATATTCAACATTTTTTTTTTTCAAATTTCTGCATTGATTATCAAGAAGATGGTGAAATCACTGGCAGGCTTTGAGAACACTTGAGGGCAGTCAGGAAAGATTACAGCTGAAATGGACATGTAGGCACAGAGAAATACATCCATAAATAAAGTTTACGATGTAATTATAAATCATTTCAAATAACACTAATCATATTAAGTTAATAACAATCGATGTAAATACATGACCCAACTCAATCAGCAAACATACAAAATGAAAAAAAAAATGTCTTAGCACGAAGTTATGAACCATTTCAGATCACATAAAATGCATTTCATAAATTTCCTAAATTAATTTTGCCCATAACTTGCTGTCGTCACTACAGAAGTTTTACGGTCGACATCACGATCTTATGGGATATCTGTTTCCCAGATGACAACAGATCTTTCTCTCTGCCACTAAAGTTTGTTTTCCTCTACCGGATTTGACTTTAATACCGGAGTTGACATGTACAACACGGTGGGTGTCTTATAAGAAGCAGGAGATGCTTACTCACCGGTCCACTTTATCTGAACCATGTTTTTTTATTTGGTCAGTGTTGTTCATTTTTGTATATATGGGTGTCTTCATTTTCTTTTCTGTTCCGTGCTCATGTTGTGTCTTTGTTTCTTTGTTTTTCCGACCTTGCCATTGTCCTTGGATTGTTCATTTTAGTCTGAGTTCGGTTCTCACTTACTTTAACAAATAGAATATTGAAGAAATTAAAGACAGTACTGGAAATTGATTTTTAGAATTAATATAAAAAAGAACTTTCTTAAACTTGTATTTTCAAATTAAAAATTCTTGTCATAATCATGATCTTGCTGATTATAACATGAATCAATTGGCTGGAGTCACTACAAATGAAAAGGCACTATTTTTTATAGTACTATTTTCGAGGTCTGTCAAACATTGGCGTATTGAAATAGTGTAGTGCGCCCTGACAATATTATGGCTTTGACATTTAACACAATCTGGGCACACAGAAGCTATAGTTAGTCGTCATATAAGCGGGAGGTTGATGCATCAATAAACCTGGTTTAACCCACCATTTTATTCAAAAAATGCCCGTTCCAAGTCGGTAATATGACGGCTTGCCAAAAATGTTCTGTGTCGGATTGTGTTCCCCTGATTTAGTCGGATGTTATACGGATTTTCCTTACTGGTCTCTTCCTTTGATCGATTCGGACTTTTGTTGTCATTTTTATCATGATACCTCATATAAAGAAGTAGTTGTAAAATTTAAACACGTTACTACAAGGTGAAATTTGGTTGCAGCAATAGCAGACTGAGTGCAAATGAAAGAACCCTAAATATTTTCAAAATTTTGGGAATTCTGAATACACACAGGCCTCAAAGTAGACTTTTACTTTAAGTCGCCAGTTGGCCACCATTGTCAAAAAATTAGTCGCCTATTAAAATTTTAGGTGGCCGGACAGAAATTTTTGGTCGCCACAGATTATTTTGACATTTGAAAAAGTCTAAAGTTATAATGTAAATGGGGTGATATCCGCGTGCATTCAGGAGGTCTCCGTCGCCTCTCTTAAAAAGAACGAATTAAGACGTTAAATGATTATAAACAGGAAACGATTGATTCACAAGCAAGGATCATTGACAATTTAATTAAAACAAATAGAAATCAGTCTTGTTCTGTCGTCGTGTTAGTGTACAGTACATTTAAAAACTGGACTGCGTATTTATTTTCCAAAGTTACAATCCTTTCTAGTACACCAATCTGTTCGTTGATATCATTATTTCCATTGCATGATAAAGAACCTGACTCCGGCTGCAGAGTCGAAGTTGTGGATAGGGGAATGTCATGTCTATTCGGATTATTCGGTGTATTACAGCAGGCATGACCGCGAACAATTGTACAGAAACTCTTTGAAAGAAACACTACGCCCCATGCAGAAATAAGACTAAATCTTTATTTTTAATAAAGGGGTGGTAAAAAGACGAAATGTCCTGCCCTACCCATTTCTCACATTTTCCAGTGATAAACCTGGTTGTCCCTTCCACCTTTGTTTCTTTTTTTATATATAATGGACTAATTTACTCGTTGGCCTCCTGATGTAGCTCAAATATTTCTTACTGAACATTAAACTTTGAATAATTAATCTATAATCTTTTAAGGAGAGAATCCTTCCGAGGGCTAAATTTCCTGCCCCTGCCCATGTCTTCCCTTTTTCCAGTGGCAATCAAAACTCTTTGCCCCGATAATCCCTTCCATCTTTATTTCGTTCCATTCATGTAGAAACATAGTTTGAAGGACCCATATCATTGTTACTTTCGAATTTCAAAAGTTAAACAGGTGGAAGAAAACAAGTTCACATTAGAGCCTAAAAATACGACTTCTTTCCAGTCGCCAACATGTAAAAAGTGGCCGCCCAAAGGCGACTGGTTTTAATATTTGATCGCCAATCGCTATATTTCAGTCGACTTAATAGAGCTCTGTATACAGTTACCAAGTGAAGTACATTTGCTACTCTAATTTCATAAAACTAATAAACAAGAATAAGTCATTTGACAAAACTTTAATCAGCCCTCGTTCTAATAGGTTAATATGGTTTATTGGTTCCAAGATAAAATTTGCAGAAAAGGTAATTTAACAAATCATTTGATGTAAATGTGTAAATTATCCATGTTCTAAAGTATCCATAAATTAAGACAAGAACGACTAATCCTTTTTCATATTTGTTTGGAAATTCTGCTACAAATAAAATGTTTCTAGAATTTACAACACGCCAAAATTTAATTAACTTTGTAGAGTCACTGCTACAATACCAGTACACCGATCAGTTACTTTGTGACAAGACTGTAAATATGGCTGTAATGGGTAAATGAGTGTAGTAAAGCAATGTTTTACATTACCAAAGCATAAATGGACTGCTTTATCGTAAAATTTAACTGTACTTTGATTTCGTTTCTGTAAATAGCCATATGATGTACCATATATTGAACTTGAGATTTTTGAAACAAATATTTGTCTGTACATGATCACACAAACTTGGGGAGAACATTCCCTTACTAAGTCGATACAGTTGTGTACTCTGTTTCAATAAGTGTCTTGTTAAATGTTTGTCCCAAAAGAAAAATTTCCTCTTCTATACATTCTCCGTCATTAATAAAATTAGGTATCAAAATATCATTTAATAATGCCTCATCAGTACACCTTTTTTCTACTTAAAGCTCCTGAAGTGCTGATAATGCTTGCATTGTTATACGATAGCAAAAATTTTGCAGTCGTATATTGGTATGACGCTGGCGTCATCTGTGGACAGCATAACTTTTGTTCTAGTTAATGTCATGCCATTGGGTCCATTATTATGGTGGCGTTTGAAAGATTCTGTCAAAATGAATTAACATGTTCCATATCGTTTGGTTACAATGGTTCGCCGTCAGGTTTCCGTATTATGACCCAACTATCCCGCGTAGGCAGGGCAGTCCTACACGACCGACAGCTCTTGAGGCCGGGGCCCCTGAAAACCGATTCAGGTGTAGGGGTCGAGAAATTAAATCGGGCAAGGACTGTCATCATGTATTGAAAAGAAAAAAGTAAAGAAACATCATCAATATTACTAGGCACAATAACTAATTTGAACAAGAAATAAGAAAACAGTGATAAGTTACATCAATCAGTCTAGACATATAACATAAGACAAAAAAGAAATTCAGTGCCCAAAAGAAAGGCTAGTAACAATAAAAAAAAAAGAATTTCAGTGGCCAAAAGAAAGGCTAATAACAATAAAAAAAATTCAGTGGACAAAAGAAAGGCTAACAACAATGAAAAAAAAAGAATTTCAGTGGCCAAAAGAAAGGCTAACAACAATGAAAAAAAAAGAATTTCAGTGGCCAAAAGAAAGGCTAGTAACAATGAAAAAAAAAAGAATTTCAGTGGCCAAAAGAAAGGCTAGTTACAATGAAAAAAAAAAGAATTTCAGTGGCCAAAAGAAAGGCTAGTAACAATTAACAAAAGAAGATGAAGAAATAAAAGGAATTTACAGAACATTTGACATGTTTTCATATTTATTTGTGGCGATGCCATGGGAGAATATTATTCTCCGGTGTCACAAATTCTCGCATTATCGATTTTGGTCATTTATTTGGAAGGACTCCAAGTTATAAATGCATCAGACTTCCTAGAAATATTAGCTTAAGACGGTAGTTTTGTCTGTAAGGCACTGGAAGAAGTACAATCATATTTACTAGATGTGTCATATAATTAGTTAAACAGTTCAAGATTTTGTTAAATTCAAATTAATTTTAGTGTTCCTTTATGGTTATGTTCTGTTAAGTTTAATTCTGTAATGGTGCTTGAAATTTACCAATTGGACCGCTATGGGATATCTGTTTCCCAGATGACAACAGATCTTTCTCTTTGCCAATAAAGTTTGTTTGCCTCTACCGAATTTGACTTTACTACCGGTGTTGACATGCTCAACACGGCGGGTGTCTTATAAGAAGCAGGAGATGCTTACTCTACCGGTGCACCTGATCTCAACCATGTTTTTTTATCGAGTCCGTGTTGTTCATTTTTGTATATGTGCGTTTTTTCATTTCTTTTCTTTGCCGTGCTCATGTTCAGGGCTCTATTTAATCGACTGAAATGGTCGCATAGGCGACAAGAAATTCTGATTTGCGACTGAAATTTAAAACTAGTCGCCTATAAGGCCACCATATCTTTACCTTTGAGGACCGAAATAAATCGCGTTTATACTGTCATGTTACTGGCTTTTGAATTGATTTATACTCTTTCTTATCTTTTCGGCGTTTAGTCGATGTCAAATAATAATGTTAAGCGATTCAATCAAACAAGTGTAGTCCGGATGATTTCTCAGCAGGTAATGCTTTCGGCAAGTGATATAAAAGACTAAATTTCCTGCCCCTACCCATTCCTTCTCTGTACAACTGGTGATCGAAACTGGTTACCCCTTCCACATTTTATTTCTTTTTCTTATACTTTTAACTTTTTTATTTGTTTTACCTGTTCTCATTCTGATAAAGCTGAAATATTGCTTACTGGCGGTTAACCTCTTAACTATTCAATATATCTATAGGGACTTTCCTAAAGTGAGCAGGAAAGGCTTTATTTCCTGTCCCTACCCATTTCTCCCATTCTTGCCCATATGTTTTTCCATGTTTAATTCTTACTTGTTTAACTTACAATTTTAAACATTGATTAATTTGATTTTGTAGTGATATAGCTCAAATATTGCTAATTGGACATAAATTTCTAACCCATCAATCAGTCAATTAATTGCTGCTTTTTTACAGCTTCAAACACCGAAAAGATCTCTGGCGACCAAAAATTTCTGTTGGCGATCATTTTATTGACAACGATCGCCAGCTGTCGACCTTAAACCAAAGTCTACTTTGAGGCCTGATCTTGTGTGTCTTTGTTTCTTTGTTTTTCCGACGTTGCCATCGTCCTTGGATTGTTCTTTTTTGACTGACGGTTCGGTTCTCACTTACTTTATACAAATTGTATATGCACTTTTTTTACCAATGTTATTGTGTTTAAGTCAATAACAGCGAGCCGAGTCTCCCTCATATACCCCCCTAAAAAACAAACATTTGGAACAGTTGCAAAAGGAACATTTAAATGTGGCTGAAGTATTTTATTGGTAATCAGTTTTAATCACTACAGTATTTTACATGTTATCTTTTGACATGGCACCTGAACACGGGTGATTTAAGCAAAAGACCAACCATGTATCAAACTTTCATTTTAGGATTGACATTCACAGAAAGTGAAATTTACATTATGATTAAAATTGTTAAAGGTTTTAAAACAATGAGAGCATAATTGCATTTTAATTAAAAGTGAATATTAAGCAGGGAAAACGGCTGTAAAATTCAACAAAAATACACTTTTTTGTAAGGTCAATTAATTCATATATGCCATTCACAAAACACATGAATGGAAATGAGCATTTTATTTTATCACATTCTTGCCTATCAGGGACAAGTGTCCAGAGTGTTATTTTCATACCCCCAATGTCATTGTCATCAAAATTGCTTCAGGAATGGACACCTTGCTTCAAGACTGTAGTCATTAAGTAAGGAAACCATATCTTCAATAAGAGCTGTCAGGAGGTACCATATTTGCAGACGTTGGGACCTCATCCTTGCCCATAGGACATTTTCTTTTTCTTCGGCATTCGTTTGCAGAAGTAATACAATAATAATTAATTCCATTTACACTTCTCTGACTCTTTCATTCGTTAATTAAAACCACTGATGAAGATATGGACACGTTTTCCGCACTTACTGAAACAGCTATTTCATATATTTATTTACCATTCAGTCCATTCATATTACTTTCAGTGAGTGTTCATTGCAAAGTCTAGTGTGAATACTCTAATGATGAAGTTGACAATGATAGTCTTGATTAGGTGATTTTGGTCCGCTCCATATACTATGAGATTCTTCAAGCCATATCTGAATCTCTAAAAAACAGACGTTATCGGTCCTAGAATTTCAGAAATAGCAGTCTTAGCTCTTTGATGATTTTTATCAGGAAGTTCTCAACAAAACTTAGTAAATATCGGGGAATGAGGTATAAGGAAAGCTTATTGTAACAACAATTAACAAGTTGTTCCATTTCTTTGTGTCACCATGTATTTGGAGACTTTGTACATTAACTCCACATTCCTTCATTGCTTATATATTACACAAGATTGCATTTTCCTTCCTAGTGGTTGCAAATATAATTTTGTATTACTTCACTTTTTTGTAATTGAATTAAATTTCAACCATGGACACAGGTGGCTTTTCGTTACAAATTACTGTTTATATAATTTGAAACGGTTCTTGTTAGATGTTATGCAGTTAACTAGTTTAAATTTCAACAACTTCCTTGGTTTAATGCTGGATTTCAAAGTTTCTATATCGCCATTAAGCAATCATTTTCATTATAGTTAACAAACGTGTTTACTGTAACATTTGTTTGCCTGCTTAATTCTTCATTCAAACTTGGTAGATTCGTATTGGAATAGCTCTCATATAAAAAAAAATCAAGACTTTTTCCCTTTCATTTTAATATCGGACTTGTTGGTCGAATCACCATGCATGATTTCACAATCAAATAATTTTCTTTTTGCAGTATTAACTTCCCCTTTATATCTTCATGGTAATAGTTTTCCGACAATGGCGATTCTGCAATCATTGGGAGGTTTCTTTTAATTCTACATCTTCCACTCTTTGGAGGATTTGTTTCGTCATTTGATGAATCTGATTTTATTATACTGCTTACAACAGTTTTGATGGTAGATAATTTTAATTTCTTCCTTAGATGTGGAAAGCTTCTACTTTGTTCTGGCGGAGAACTATTTCTTGTTTGTCTAACTTGGAATGTTTGGGGGATTTATTGACTGATTGATGTTTACGCCATCTTCAGCAATATTTCAGCTAGATCGTGGCGAAAAACTGTTATTAAGTATCTTTAGCGATTATAATAAAAATATCAATATAAAACATATAGCTTTATACAAGTAAAACAAATGTTTAAAATATTATAAATATTATAGAAGAAATATTGGTTTGACTGTAACATTATAAAGAACTAGTTTAAAATTATTATTTAAGGGAAGATTCATGGTAGTTAATCCGATTCTATTTCAGTGCTTATGTACTATATTGATATTTTAAAAATAGCTAAGATAGCTGACGAATGCTCAAGACAGGAAAAGTGGCTTCACTATAGCGTAAACATTTGTAGAGACTATCAAAAAGAGAACAGCTGTAAGAGAGGATTCTGTAAATTCAACCATGTTTGTTCAGCTAGTGGTTGTGGCGAAATTCATCCAGATATCTTCACAAGTTGTTCAAAAGTGGCCAGTCAAAATAGCAAACAGTAAACTCTCGCTAGTAGCCCTCTTACTGATAGAATCGAGATGTGGGAGAAAGAACCAAGGTATGATAAGGTACGGGTCTTATTTTCAGATTCAGATTTTTTAACTTGTATTTGATTATCCCCTACAATTTACAACATTCTGAGTCATAATTTGATAGCTGAAGAGACATAAGTTGTCGAAATGCGCATATACAAGAAAATAAATTCACAGTAACTTCGGTATTTTGTTATTTGACAGGAAATTAATTTAATAATGCAAGGGAGATAATTTGATAAAAGAAGTCATATTGATATTACTAGAAAAGTAAATTAATATTTAAATTGTATTGCTTATGGTAGATCTCCCTGGTACTTGATTTGACTTCCTATTTGGATATCCTTGGAAATAAGGACTTCTTTTCGGCTTTTTTGGATTATGACTTTCCTTATTATTTAATTCAAAATATTTTATTGTTTAAATAACAAACAAAGGGATTGGATAAAAGGCTGGTTTTTTATGCAAGTTAGGAATTTTTAAATATGTTATATGATAAACATCGACAAAAAGAATCATTACAAGCTTACTTCATGTTTGGTGACGATGCGACATCTGTCAAATAGTCAAAATGCATGGATATATTTGTTCGATAATTAGCAATTTATAAATTCTGCTTAACCAGTAATGGGATCGTATCCAATTTACTATGAGGTATATCTGAACCATTGCTTCTTGTTGACGGTCTAATGGTGACCTCAAGAAGAGAACAACAATGAAAGTTGCATTACGTGGTGCAAACCTTTTCGTAAAGTAATGTGACAATTTCATCCAACTTATCCATCTATCAGGAATTCTTGCACATATGTTAAAATATTTTCATACACAACTATAAAATTGTGTCACATGCATCGATCTACAGCAGAGTCAACACAAATTAAGGGATCACTATCTGCTGTCTTCCTCAATCCGTAAGTTTTTCCCTATGGCATATCAGCATAATATGTATACTCCATAACTTCTCTTAAACTGCTTGCCATCTTTAATCAAACTTAACGGAACTCTTTAATGAATAGTGATTTTACATATTGTCATATTACCCTAATATTTCAAGGTAAAGTGCATAATATGATAAAGATATATTATGTTGGAGAATTATGGAGTTCAAAATATTTATTGGAAAGTCATATATTTATTTGTTAAAAATGTCACTTCAAAAATTAAACACCGAGGAAACCCCGGGATATAGAAATAGGACCCAGTATCTCCGGCTTGCGGGGTATGACCCCTCCTCAACGGGGCTGACCCCGAGGGAACCCCGGGATATAGAAATAGGATCCAGTATCTCTGGCTTGCGGGGTATGACCTCTCCTGTAAGGTTTCAAAAATAATGACGAAATCTATGTATAGTGTGAACATGGAGATATAAAAATAAAGGAGATGTGGAAAATGGAAACACCCGATTGATTGCAATATGAGCAAATAACATCGGAATCTGGCAAAATAAAAACACAAAAAATGTCAAATACATGTTTTCAATATAAGGCCTGTAATTCTGAGGTGTAATTTTTGATTGATTGAATATTGTTTAACGTCTACTCAGCAATATTTCAGCTATATCAAGACGAGAACAAGTTTGTTAATAAATAATCACTTTGGGGTATGGAAAGGGCCATTCTGACTGCCACTGGAAAAGTAGGGTGAAATCGAAAAGGGCGGAGAATTAAGCCTTGTAGCCAATCACCTACGGACCAAACAAAAAAAGCTTGCTTCAAGAGTTCTTTAACGTGCAGGAAGCGTGGCATTTCTTCCTACACGTGGACCTGAGTTAACATCCCATCCGAAAGATGGGTTGTGTATTTATTTATCCCGCACAACCACGGAATGGGTCATATTTCTATATCCCGGGACCCTCAGGGTCAGCCCCCGTTTAGGAGGGGTCACACCCCGCAAGCCGGAGATACTAGGTCCTATTTCTATATCCCGGGTTTCCGTCGGGTCCTCTGTTTGGAGGACTCATACTCCAAGCTCAGAGGATGCTGTGGGCCTATTCATAAGCCGGGACCGCGCACGGCGGAAAAAAATGATAAAAGTTCTACATTTAAAGTAGGTCACTCCTCACATCCAGAATTTTAAGAATTATATACTGATTGTCGATAAATAATATTGAGCAAAAAATATTGATAGGTCAGTTTGCTCATTTTGGAGTAACAACCGTTCGAAGTTTTGGCGGGAAACCAAACCCCTCTAGATTTTCCTCTGGCTTTGCATTGAGAAGTTGTATCTTTAAACCACCATAAAGGAATATTAACAATTTCATAAAATTTTGTCAGAAGTTTTCTTAGATGTATTAAGTCCAATTTTGAACAAAACAGTAGGGGTCACTGTGCAAAAAAAATCTAACACATCATTAAGGATAAAATCAGAGAAGTTCAAAAATCTGACACAAAGTAAAAAAATTGACGAGTGCAACACCTTAAAAACATTTTGTTGTCATATGTTTCATTTTTGATAATTATTTACAGGAACAATATGTAAGAGGTATGAAAAATGTTTAGCTCACATGACCTAAAGGATCAGTTGAGCTAATGCAATCACTTGTCCACCGTCGTCCCTTAATCGACTGTCAATCGTTTTTTCCTATTTTCATCAATTCATTTGAAACTTAAGTTACATGAATTATGTTGCATTAGGATAAAAAATACCGAATGCTTTATATCGGGATCATAGTTTGACATTAAACACTTAACAAACGTTTTGTTCATCTGCTTCGAAATAGATAAACCCAATTGAATTTAATTTTACGAGAATACTTACAAAAATACAAATTTTACGTATCGGTCCGACAAACTCAGGGCCGCCGATACATACTAGATGAAGTATTGAAGGTATAGTTTGCTCAGAACACAGAACATTACATAAATTATTAGTATAGTAGTATGCATATAGTGCTTAGAGGGACTTGTCAGGTGAGCGATACAGGCTCCTATGAGACTCTTGTGTAGATATGAGGCCGCCAAATTGTAGAACAAATGAATTTTAGAATCATTACTTGATTTTAAAGGATGCGAAATGTTGAATAGGTTCAGGGCTATTTATGCGTTTGCACATTATAAGAGTTCTTTTCTGATGGCTTCGTGTCTTTAAACTTACTTTTTATGTTACTTTTAGTTTTGTTGTGTTTTTTATAATTTTTATTTATTTAGCTTAAATGTGTATGTCTTTTATAATTAAGAAATAAATCATGGCCACCAAATTAGTTGTCATTTCAACAAGGGCTTGAGTTATTTTTGCACATATTTTTTCCAAAGAATTAGCGCAGGATAAAAGCCCATGTTAAAATAACAATAAAGTTGATGGTGGACGTGATATATTTCGATTCTAATATGAACATTTTGCCGATTTAAATAATAGAAGCGGATAGAATACACTATAACATCACCCTTGTGATCTTAAACATTATCATTTTGTTGAAGTATTTTAAAGTTGTAAATTGCATATTTCATTTACAGTTTTAGTAACATACTTTATGATACATGATAAATCTGAAGAATGTACAACTTAAAATTACACTATAAAGGCCAATATAGATTGATTGATTGATTTTGCTCATATTTTATTGGGATTTTAGTATGGCTTTATTTATAAAGCAAATACAGGAAGTCATATTAGAATTTATATTACTTATGTTTCACTTCTTCAGTAAAATAAAACACATCTTTTTTGTTTCCTTTTTAAACTTTGTTATAAAATTGGGATAATTGATAATTACAAGCATATTGCATATTTTCGTAACTGCATGTACGTGAATTTTGAGGTGCGTTGTCTCGTACATAACTGTTAATCTTTAATCCATATGCTCCTCTCTATGACACTAATTTGTGGGTTACCAAAACGAAATTAACTTTTTAACTGTTACGTGTTGACAGAGTTAGAATGAAAGCATGGACGTCATCAAAAAAGTACAAAAGTGAGACAGATTTGGTGCCCAGGAGGTTATTCTTTCACCAGGATGTCCATCATGGAAAATTAACGATAATTAATACATGCTATCATATAATGCTTAATATGATTAAGAAGTTTCATTTCAAGAAACAGCCACTCAAAGTTGACAACGTTTATATTTTCTAAATTCTGGTCATTCACTATTTATTAGTTGCAAACCAGTATCTTATATAATGGCATTTTATCTTAAAGACATGAAGTCTTCAACAATTAATTATGGCTTACACCTCAAGCTAGAGCAACACAGCTATCCATCAACGGAAAATCAGGTTGAACAGGTTTCTAACAAGCATTGTCATCTGTGGCCAAAATACAGAAATAAATTCAAGAGTTTAGACAAGCACATGACGTTCAAGTTGATCCTTAAAAGAAATTATGAATTAAATCAGAAGATGAAGGTTAAATGAAAAAAAAAGATTGTTGGTATCAAAAAAAAAAAAGGAAACCCGAAAGTGAAAAAGACATAAGTAAACAAGGCAGGGGAATTAATTTATTAATGTCCTTCATTATGAGGCCTTTTCTTCATTTTTTATGTTGATAATTAACAAATCATTTGTTATATTTATAAATAGCAAAACTTATTTGAGTTATAGGTAGCAAATAATACGTGAAATTTAATTCAAATTTTAATTCTAATATGACGTGTTTAAAACGCTTTGGGACAACTAGAGATGTAACAAGATGTGTTTGTGAAGCACTACATATGCCCCCAGATTCTACAGTAAAATATATATGAAAATACCCAATTTTACCCCTTTTTGACCCCTATGATCTTGATCTTTGATCTATTTTTTTTTGCATATTTATGTTATATAAGTAGCAGATTATTCATTTGAGTTATCGGTTGAATTTAAAAGTCATGTAAGTAGCAGATAATTTATTTGAGTTATAAGTAGCAAATCATAGGCTGAAATTATAAGTAGCAGATCATTTATTTGAGTTATACATGTAAGTAGCAGATAATTTATTTGAGTTATAAGTAGCAAATCATAGGCTGAAATTATAAGTAGCAGATCATTTATTTGAGTTAAAGGTAACAAATCATATGTTAATTATATAAGAAGCAATTAATTTATTTGAGTACTAGGTAACACATCATATGTTAATTTTATGAGCAGCAGATCATTTATTTGAGTTAAAGGTAACAAATCATATGTTAAATTTATGAGCAGCAGATCATTTATTCCAGTTATAGGTAACAAATCATATGTTAAATTTATGAGCAGCAGATCATTTATTTGAGTGAGTTATAGGTAACAAATCATATGTTAAATTTATGAGCAGCAGATCATTTATTCGAGTTATAGGTAACAAATCATATGTTAAATTTATGAGCAGCAGATCATTTATTTGAGTTATAGGTAACAAATCATATTTTGAATTTATAAGTAGAAGATCATTTATTTAAGCTATAGGTAGTAAATCATAGTTTATTTTTAGCAGATCCAGCGTTTTATCGAACTCAAAAACACCGACTATGACTTAACACCGGACTGTTCATTGACAGCGTAGAGCAGATCATGCTTACCATTCCGGAGCACCTGATGATACCTCCAATTTTTTTCTGGGGGTTCACACTACTGGTGCTTTAGTTTTGTAGCGTTCTAGTTGTGTTTTTGTCTTGTCATGTTGTCTATTTTTATTGCATCTGATTTGTTAGGTTTTTGGATTTTCGATTGAGGAATTTTCGCGCCAGGCAACTCGACTTTTTTTTGAGGAAACCCGTGTTTCCTGCGAAGAATGAGGAAAAGCAGGTTTCTATGCAGTTTTGATTGATTGATTGATTGAATATTGTTTAACGTCTACTCAGCAATATTTCAGCTATATCAAGACGAGAACAAGTTTGTTGATAAATAATCACTTTGGGGTATGGAAAGGGCCATGGAACGGGAAACTGGAAAAGTGGGGTGAAATCGTCAAGGGCGGGGAATTTAGCCTTGTAGCCGATCACCTACGGACCACCCCAAAAAGAGCTTGCTACAAGGGTTCTTTAACGTGCAGGAAGCGTGGCATTTCTTCCAACACGTGGACCTGAGTTTACATCCCATCCGAAAGATGGGTTGTGTATTTATTAATCCCGCACAACCACGGAATGGGTCCTATTTCTATATCCCGGGACCCTCGGGGTCAGCCTCCGTTTAGGAGGGGTCACACCCCGCAAGCCGGAGATACTAGGTCCTATTTCTATATCCCGGGGTTCCCTCGGGGTCCTCTGTTAGGATGGCTCATACTCCAAGCTCAGAGGTTGCTGCGGGCCTATTCTTTAGCCGGGACCGCGCACGGCGGCTATGCATTTTTGTGAATTTGCCAAGCGACATTCATCAAAATGCAGAGAAACCCGTTTCCTCAGCAAGCTTGGCTTTTGGTTTTAATGTAAGGTAATCCAGGTTTTCTCGACTAAACTCGAGTTTCCTACAGCAAATGAGAGTTTCGGCTTAGAAATACATACAATGCACATGATTTATCGAGTTTCTTAAGCTTAACCCTAATTATTCGTTGAAACGCTTATAACTTGTAAAAGTTTTCTTAAAAGAGGCGACGTTTGTACCAATTTGTTTAAAAGTATATGCTAGGTGGAATAATAGTAGTACATATTCTTGATGTTCGAGTTTCGACTATGGTTGAACTATAACATTTCGGTTAAAGGATGCACGATGCCAAACTATTTCTACTTAGTCTTTCTTTTTAAGAACTGAAATGTAGTAAGCATCATCTCTTATTTATCTCTTCAGCTATTTAAAAAAATAGATAATAAAGTTGAGTTGACCTCTGAGCATTACAGGCTCAAGCAACATATATATCTCAATGGACGGACTGGCAGACAGACAGATGGACGGACAGACACATAACAATAAATATTAAGTAATTAAGTGTCCGTCCAATAGGTACAGACCAATGATTATTTTTACAAATATGGCCCGATTGATTGTCTTCAAAATTTAGTTTCAGTTGCCATTTGTAATATAGCCTTGAAACTGAGTTTAAAGGATTAATTTCCTAGAAACATTCCCAAAAATATCATTTAATGTTACATTTGAATATTAACAGTGTGTTTTAGAAATTTTCATCTTTTTTATCTGTTATTCGGGCAAATCAAGATCCCAAACTTTTTTTCAAAAATCACATAGGGAGTTAAAAGTAACAGTCGTTTTCTATTTGAATACTTCCAATATTTGCTTCTCGTCGTTGTAGATTTCTAAAGTATACTCCATACGTTGATATTGCAAAAAGTTAAAATATTTTAAAAATGTGTCTGCTATTCCAGTTTTTGCAAAACTGTGGCCTTTTCAACTGATTTTCATTCTTGACCTTTCATCTCAATTTTCTAAATTCTGCACCACTTTTGTCTTTTACGACAGGGCAAAATAAACGCGTCATTACTCCTTATAATCAGCCTTGAGTTATGCTGGTCCATTAAAGTTGATTTTTTTATTTCTAGTCACTGTACTAAGAGGCTTGGGTACGTATAAACCGGTGTAGCCGTATTTCATGTACAATTAGAAAATCGATTTTTTTCAAGAACAAATTCAAGCGAAGCCGAAACGGTCATGAAATCTACGCGACACGTAATGATTAAACTTGATGTAGGAACCATTTTAACTATTTCCCAATATAATGGAAACTGAAAATAACGAGCTAGTATTCATTCAATTTTGAAGTTCATTGTTGCTCTATCTTATGTTGAAATATTCAGATTTTCATATTAGAATTCAAATGTACTGTTATATTTAGTAAAATCAAACTTGTCTAGTCTAAATTACAAGTTTTCAAAACAAAGTGAAAAGAGTTTCTGAGAGTCATGGTTTATTAAACGGTAGTCCAAACGATGAAAAAAGAGGGGGGTGGGGGTACTCGAATATCGTCACAAAAATACTGCTCGACGTAACGACTTTTGGCTTTAAGTTTGTACTTTAATAATTTCTAACTTAAGCTCGTGTACTGTTACACTTTGACGTCTTTTGGACATGAATGGGGTTTACCGCTGAACAGTGTTATTCCGAATACACCGAGTAAGGCATACTATTATAATGTATGTAACATTTTGACACTACCAACAAGTTTGCAAGAAAATACATTTTTGTAATGTAAGAATAACCAATTTGTGTATAAACTATATTAAGTTTGTCATTGAAAAACAATATGATTGAGCAACAATTATACCAATTGATTTATGTCCCTTTTTAATCACATTACACACAAAATCAAAACATTTGGAGGGCCAAAAACTGAAAAATGTCCAAAAGCTAACAGAATAATTGACCAACCAGCATATTACATAGATTTGCACGCAGAAGATACTCACTTGTTTTAAACATAATTTACAAAAAACAAAAAACAAAAAAAAAACCAAACAAAAAACAAAAACTGTTATACAGGTTACTCCTTGAAACACGTGTACAGCATAACAAAATTAACTATTTTGATACAACTTCAGTATTTTTGTATTCTGTACCCATTTTCTCAGTTCTGGTCACATTTATATCGGTCATTTATAAATCTTAAAAAAGAATCAAACAAAGTCCATGCAACTGTTAAGAGCACAAGATAGTTCAATATATAAGAATCGATGTATTTCCAAATTTTATGAATAAACACTTAAAATGGATTATATTATCCGTAAGTGCTATATTAAAAGTCGTTATAAAACTTAACACAACTATGGCCATGATCTTAATTGATCGGAAATAATACTACTCATGATAATAGGAATTCAGAGGCATGAAAAGTATATGTTAAATGGATTTCGTAAAATTTCGTCCCGTGAGCCAGGATATGAAGCTTCATTTTCTGGCGAGAGGGATGATATTTTTCAAGATTCCAGCTTTCAAATTCAAAACTTGTTTCTTGACTTTTATTTCTTCTTGCTATACAATAGTTTACTAGGTTTTGCGTCAAATTCTCCCAATGTTGCGTGGGAAATTAGTTCCATTCCCTTTTTTCATAAAATGAGAAATGTTTTGTTGTTCTTTTATAAATGCACAATATTGTTTGTCGGCGAACGTGATAAAATTTAGAACTATTTCATCATCCCATGTTAGCAAATCGGAATAAAGTCGGTTTTTCATTGCAGAACCCCTCCATTGTTTATATTTATCTGCCAGTTCCTTGACACTTTTATGACGTGATAATGTAAACAAAATGTTGGCTCTGCTGTTATCAGCGACTAAGTTTCCGTAGTTTTTCGAACGTCTCGTTTGTATTTGTGTGTATTGGTGACGGTAATTTGTCTACGAAATTGAAAACATAAAATGTAATAGATATTTCTTGCCAAACGGATAAAAAGGATGTTGTTTGTCACACGTTGGAAGAACTTCCTTTGTAACTCCAGTTCAACCACTTGATATGGCTTGTGCGGAATGCTCTTTTGGCTGAAATAGGCAATAATAACAATCAGTGAATTTTGGATGCATGCTAAATGTTATAACATTACCGCAAAAACAAAGGCTGCATTAGAAAGGATAAAATACTACTGTCTAGAGGCATATAGCAATGGCAAAATAACTGTTTATCTATATATTAATATGAATTATAAGTTGAACTTCTGCAATAACGTTTATAATTATAATACCTTTTCCTATACACTTCTGTCCGCTTGTTGTCTTCTAGAAGGCCCGCCGGCATGAACATTTTAGTTTTTGTATTTTTGTTTTCAAGTATAAAATCTCCCCTTCTCTTTTGGAATCATTTCCACTGATACTGTAGGATGCAGGGTTCTAAAGGGAGCCTACTACTTCTTACGGACACTGTAATCGAACCAATAATCACGCAATACTATTTCCATGTAAAATGACATGGCTAGACCAAAGCAAGGACGAATACTTCGTTTTAGAAACCTGAATAGCTTAAGAATTATTACGTCTTACCTCTGCTCTGAAAACAAGGACTGATAGGCAGAACGTTAACAACGAATCCGCTTTTAACCGATACTTTGGGTTTTTCACTTGTCTTACACTTGTAATAACCCCCAGGAGAAGGAGAGCCTTTTTCTGAAATAGTTTCCATCACATAAGGAACAAGCAATTCCTGAGACATTGCATGCAAAAATACTAGAAAAATCTGCCATCTTTTATGGTCTACAAAAGGAGCAATACAATAAAATTAAGTTCACAAAATTGTATACTGTAAGCGAGAAAATTATCGTGTGGTAGCTATTTTCGTTATGTTCGTGATTCGCAAAACAAAGCGAATATTTCACAATATAAAAAAATCTGATTTTACTTTATATTCATCTTCAATTATTATTAATAAAAATATTGGGTAAATATGAAAAAGAAAGGAAATGGGGTAAATGTCAAGGAGACAACATCCCATATCCCGGTTTAAACGACAAAAAACAAAACATCTAGGGGTCACCATATGGTCTTCAACACAGTGAGGAACCTCACACCATATAGTAAGCCCTAAATGGCCCCGAAAAATGTAAAAAAGTGAATAAATCAATGGAAACAAACCACATCCAATAACCCAAATGTCAAGAAACTTAAATTGTATAAGAAGACAAGGACAAGCCAATGACCAACATATTCCTGACTTGGGACAGGCGCAAAAATTGCGGTGGGGTTAAACTCGTTTTCTTAGATCCAAACCCTCCCCCTATGTGTGGTGAATGGCTAAAAATAAATACACAAAAAGACTCACAGTAAAAATCAAACTAGAAAAAAGTCCAACTTATCAAGACGAGTATCCTTACAATGAAGTACATAAAACATGAAGACAATACACACAGGTACTGTCCGGACAAATGGTCGCAGTTACTGACAGCTAGCTAAGGACATAATTTCCGTTGACTATGATATCAAGCCTTCGTACATATGAAATTTCAATTGAAATACTTCTAAATAGATTTGGTATAACAACATCATCAATTATGAATGATTGATTGAATATTGTTTAACGTCTACTCAGCAATATCAAGACGAGAACAAGTTTGTTGATTGATTGATTAGTTAGAGTTTAACGTCCAATGAGCAATATTTCAGCTATATCAGGACGAGAACATGTTAATCAATTCAAAACAAATTGTAAGTAAAAGAAGAAAGAAATAAAGGTGGAAGGGACAACCGGGGCAACGACTTTTGATTGCCACTGGAAAAGGGGAGAAATGGGTAGGGGCAGAAAATTTAGCCTTCTATACGACACCCAGTGCGTCTGCTCTCTTTAGAGAAATATAGAAGGGGTCTTTATACTGCATGGAGCGTGGCGTTTCTCCACACAGTTTGGCTACAATGGTTCGCGGTCAGGCTTTCCGTATTATGACCTGACTACCCCGCAAAGACAGGGCATTCCCCTATCCACCACCTGGGGACGCGCCCGGCAGCTCTGTAGCCAAAGCCCCTGAAAACATATTCAGGTGCCGGGAGAACAAGTTTGTTAATAAATAATCACTTTGGGGTATGGAAAGGGCCATGGGACGGGAAATTCTGTTCTGATGAAATCGTCAAAGGCGGGGAATTTAGCCTTGTAGCCGATCACCTACGGACCAACCTAAAGAGCTTGCTACAAGGGTTCTTTAACGTGCAGGAAGCGTGGCGTTTCTTCCAACACGTGGACCTGAGTTTACATCCCATCCGAAAGATGGGTTGTGTATTTATNATAAGCCGGGACCGCGCACGGCGGTCATCAATTATGAAAGAAGAACATGATATTGTGCAATGCCAAATACTGCCAATATGAAAAATTGTTTAAATTTAGTTTGGTGTAATGCATTTAGTAGTAGAGCGGCGAATTAAGCAAAAGTCCTATTTCTATATCCCGGGGTTCCCTCGGGGTCCTCTGTAAGGAAGACTCATACACCAAGCTCAGAGGATGCTGCGGGCCTATTCATAAGCCGGGACCGCGCACGGCGGTCATCAATTATGAAAGAAGAACATGATATTGTGCAATGCCAAATACTGCCAATATGAAAAATTGTTTAAATTTAGTTTGGTGTAATGCATTTAGTAGTAGAGCGGCGAATTAAGCAAAAGTCGCTTATTTAAAAAGTTTAAATGACCCAAATACCCTATTCGATTTCTCAGTCGTTTTGGATAGCTTGATTATTATATTTTTAAAATATGTCTGTCGTAAAAATCAAATGTGGTAGAAACAATGTGAAAAATGCGATTGAATGACAGGACCCTAAACGGAATGTCTACACCCAAACTAATCTTTTGGGCTTGTTATCTAATATACGAAATCTTATCTACAAATGGCATTATTACATGATAAATAGACAGTTGCTGAAACATTTTTCATGTTATAGATCATTCCTCGAATTTGTTTTCTATTTTTATAGAAGATTAGAAAATACCCATAAAATCAACCCAAAAAATCAGCGTTTTTCTTGAATTTAACACAAAATAAACAATTACAATATGCAGTTATTGTTTTAAGTTATATTGTTTTAAGTTAAACTATACGCCCTTTTTAACAAGCTCGGTGGTAATTTTGTGCCAAAGCACTAATCAATTATGTTTTAAATGCATTTAAATTTTTAAAATTAGAATATGCAATCCGTAAATATTTCGTAGTTAGACCGTCAATCAGTCTATTATTACATTTAACGATCAAATTTATTCAGTTGAGGTATAACACCACTAATTCAGTCTCCCATAGACTCCCATGTTAAATTGCTCATGTTTCAAACTTTGTAGAAATTTTACCAAAAGTTCAAATGAAGTGACACGTGTCTCAACTTAAAAAGGCACCTTT
>MJUU01017560.1:18949-33415 GCA_002080025.1 Modiolus philippinarum | reverse complement strand
CTATACCAACAAATGTTAAAAGTTATGAGCTTTTACTTGCATCATTGTAATTTTATCCTTAGTTAAGAAGGTTCGTAGTTATCCGGTATTTTGATTTCAAATTTCATCCTTTGATAGGTATTTTTTTTATTAAAGAAATATACGACATTTTAAAATTTGATCAAATATTTAAAATATTTGGCTTAAAACTCATATCAGATGAAAATTTCAGAAATAGTATTTAAACTGTAAAATTCTTTGAAATTAAAATCTAAACAAGGGAGGTAATTTCAAAAGATATTTTACAAAGAAATCACTACGAAAATTTAGATCTCGTCACATTTTTTTTTTTTTGGGGGGGGGTTGGTTTTTTTTCTTGAAAGTTCAATGCAGGGGTTATTAATACATAAAATTAATCAAAATTCTCATGGATGTAATTGGAATCTCCATTTTCGGTGAAAGATTGTGACCTTATATGGTCCGTGACCCCTAATTTTTTTTTTTAATTTTATTTAGAAGTTCAACTTATGAAGTTTAAATCTGCAAACTATTGAAAATTTTGATTTAATTTTCTAATACCCCGAACCACCTTAATGTAAAACACCAATTGATCTTTAATTAAAAGTAACTTCAGACCGAATATTAAATTATTACTAAACGACAGTCCAGAATGTTATAGATGTATAAACAATCATTAAATAGAACTTGAGAATCAAAGAGGACAGCTACGGAAACAGACTTTTGGAAATGAAAATTTGAAATAGACATGCCAAGAAAAAAATGTTTGACATCCTTGTTAATTTGAAAGGGATATCCAGCTCACTAACTACTTTTATTGCTCCACGTTTTCACGTGCATTTTGAGTGTTACAAAATATTTATGTCGCGCCCACGAAGGCAAGGCCTATAATTTGTTGTCCAGTGTTCAGGTCTATTCTCGATTCTATTAGAATAAAACAGACCGGTTAAGGGTTTTATTATAACCCCACTTTAGCGGGTGGTATATAGTGATCATGGTGTCCGTTCGTCCGTTCGTTATTCCGTACGCCATAGGGTACATACTTTGTAATCAAAGGGGGGAGCAGGGAGTATGTTTTTGTGAGCTTTGCCCACAGTTTTTATAGTTTTTTTAGCTCACCTGGCCTAAAAGGCCATGTGAGCTTTTGCCATCACTTTGCGTCAGTCGTCCGTCCGTCAACGATTTCAAAAATCTTCTCCTCTGAAACTGCTGAGCCAATTGTAACCAAACTTGGCCTGAAGCATCACCAGGGTATGCAGTTTAAAAATTGTGTTCGATTAGTCCGAAGACCAAACAACATGGCTGCTGTTACTAAAAATAGAACATAGGGGTAAATTGCGGTTTTTTGCAAATAACTCAAAAACCGTTACAGATATCAAAGATCTGACTGTAGTAAAAGTGATCAGCATAGCAAGATCTACCTGCCCTGCAATTTCGAAGAAAATCCGTAAACCCGTCTTGGAGTTATTGCCCTTTTTATGTAAAATTTGCAAAATTTAAACTTTATTAATTTTTTATCAGAAAAACTATAAGAGATAGAAGTCAACTTTAAGTTGCAAAAATGTTCAGCATGTCAAGATCTACCCACCCTGAAATTTTGAAGATAATCCAAAAACCCTTGTAGGAGTTTTTGCCCTTTTTTCACGGAATTTTCAAAATTTTCATATTTTTCATCTTTTATTTCTAAACTATAGAAGATGAAGGTTAAGTGTAAATTGATAAAATGTTTGCAATGCTATGGCTACTTCAAAACTGATGTTGAAAATTGTTCGTTGACCACCATTTTCAAAATGGCCGCCAAAAAAGGCGGGAAAATTCAACATTGTCCGATTTCAATGAAATTTGGTTTCCAAATAGGTATTGATGTTGCGACTTCAAAACTGGTGTTGAAAATTGTTCGTTGTCCACCATTTTCAAAATGGCCGCCAAAAAAAGCGGGAAAATTCAACATTGTCCGATTTCAATGAAATTTGATTTCCAAATAGATATTGATGTTGCGACTTCAAAACCGGAGTCGGAAATTGTTTGTTGACAGCCATTTTCAAAATGACCACCAAAAAAGGCAGGAAAATTCAACATTGTCCGATTTCAATGACATTTGGTTTCCAAATTGTTCTTTATGTCGTAACTTCAAAACTGATGTTAAAAATTGTTCGTTGACCGCCATTTTTAAAATGGCCGCAAAAAAAAGGCGGAAAATTCAACATTGTCCGATTTCAATGAAATTTGATTTCCAAATAGATATTGATGTTGCGACTTCAAAACCGGTGTTGGAAATTGTTCGTTGACAGCCATTTTCAAAATGGCCACCAAAAAAGGCGGGAAAATTCAACATTGTCCGATTTCAATGACATTTGGTTTCCAAATTGGTCTTGATGTCGTAACTTCAAAACAGATATTAAAAGTTGTTCGTTGACCGCCATTTTTAAAATGGCCGCCAAAAAAGGCGGGAAAATTCAACATTGTCCGATTTCAATGAAATTTGATTTCCAAGTAGATATTGATGTTGCGACTTCAAAACCGATGTTGAAAATTGTTTGTTGACTACCATTTACAAAATGACATCTCGACTTCAAAACTGGTGTGGAAAGTGGTCCTTAGCAAGAACGATTTTTGTCAAAAAAGCCCAACAAAGAATTATAGTAAAACATGATCAGACTTTAAAAACACTTCAAGATATTGGAGGTGTTTGAGCTACGAAAGTTTGAGAAACTGAAGATAAACTGTATAACTTACAATGTTACCTTGATTGTGGCAACTGAAAGCCAGGTGAGCGATACAGGCTCCTGGGAGCCTCTGGTACTTTTTACTACTTTGTTTTTGTTTTTTTTTTGCAAGCGTGCTATGATAAAAAGTCTTGACAGGCCTGTGATCGTTAATTTGTTATTAGTAAGAGTACTTTGCCCGAAATTACAAGTTTCTTAACAATCCCGCATCAATAACCAAAAGCTGGAAGTAATATGGATGTAGCATTGTTCAACATTTAGAAAGCAAATTCCGCTCAACCGCTGCTAGGGGTCGTCTTGAATTTACAATGAGATAGGAGTGTTTGCTATTTGTTGAGATCCTCATGTTGACTTCTAAATAAATAACAATGAATGCGTTCCATTTGTTTAATCTAACCATGTATTTAAATGGATTTGTCTCATGTACATTTACTCCATATCATACTTCCTTTATTTTTGTTCGTTTACATATTTCAAAATGTAAGTGAAATAATTGAATTATCTACAATGACTGGCCAAAATCGTATTTTGTCATGAAAACATTCTTCAGATTGCTTCAAGACTGTCTTACATTAATACCTTATAAATATTAGAATTATGGCTTATTAATTCATGTATTCTGAACATTAGCTATCACTTGTGAATGCAGTCCCTGGAAGAGTTTTCATGATAAAGTAACTTTCTTTATGAAATGTCCAGAATTGATAATGAAAGGAAGTGTTTTACAATTGGAACATGGAAACTGTTTGATTTCGTTCTCGGTTATGTTATTGTTGAATTTGATGTTGACTAGACATTAATTCTCAAAGGATGGGTTACGATAAGGCCGTTTTCCGGCCCAACGTGGATATGAATAATATATGGTCAAAAGTTAAGACATGTATCTGTACTAACTAGTCAAATGATAAAATATTCAAACTGCGCATGCGCAGGTCATTTTACAACAATTTTTCACAGAGGTGTGAAAACCGAAATTTTCGATGGTCTACGTCGGAAAAACTTCTGGCAATGAGCCATTATGGCAAATTGTATTGCTTTTGATAAAAACTTATCGGAAAATATACATAGCATCCAATTTAGTGCTCAACATTATTATATCAGCTTATAAAATGCGAAAGTAGATCAATGAAGATGACTTTTGGAAAAGTTAAAAAATACTATGGCAAGCATAATAATAAAAGTTAAAGAAACGTGGATACAACGATGTGAGGCCCGTTTAGATTGCCTTAAACAACACATGATTCATTATAATACATAATTAGATGATAAAAATATTAGTTAAGTTCGGTTCTCAGTTACTTGGAACCGGAAGTCGCACAAATCGAGGGCTGCTACAAGGGGACCCTATGAGTGTTCGACTTTAACTTAAAAATTGATAGTGTTTGCTTTTAGGAGGCATTTAAATTTAAAAATATAGGCATAAAAGGTAAAAACAAATGGTAAACATCTTGTGTGATTGACATTTAGATATACATGTAGATAAAATAACTTTCACATGGAAAGTCGTAGAAAGTAACTTAGACATTGACATAAAGTCACATGGTAGTTACATGATTTGGGAATAAAACAAAAAATGATGATTCATAGCTTATAGCATAAAAATAAAAAAAGATCACCAGTATAAGCACGTAATTTTTTTTATCCAAATGATAGTTTTTAAATGCTTTTAAACCTGAGTATTCCGACATCCTGTATAATCCGACACATTCTTATGGTCCCACAGTGTGTCGGATTAGACAGATTAAACTGTATACATTTTACCATGTACAAAACGGTAATTATTTCATACCATCAGTATCACAACTGCACGCTGGTACCTATCATGCCACATATATTAAACATGGTTTTCGGTAGTAATAAAGGGCTACGCCGAGCGCAGCATTATACGACCGCAGCATGTCGACCGCTGAAAATTGAACAAGTGCAATTTAAAGTGAATGTGGAAACAGTTAAGAGCTTGTCACAGTAATTTGGTGACACAATAAGTAGTTTGACACAGTAATTAGCTGGGCACAAACTAATGAGCATAAAAATAGCTCTTTTGGTCCCTGAAATCTCCGAAAATGTAACAGTTCTGTTAAATCCGATGACATACTACATTTTGTACTTACAGCTTACATCAAGACGAGTCAAAGAAAGAAATCCCATCGAAATCCGATTAAAATTAATGATTTAACGTATTTTAGAAAAACCCAATTCGGCCAAATTGACCCCTTATAGTTAGGAAACGGTAAGAGATATGCAAAATCTGTTGACATACTACCAAGAGCTTGAAACAAAAGGAATCTACAGAAAACAAATCACATCGAAATCCAATTAAAAATCGGGTTATCTATATTTTGAAAAATTGCAATTTTGGCCCCTTTGACCCCTTATAGCCCAGAGGCCTAAGAGATGCGAAAAATCAGGAATCTATAGATAAAAAATCTCAATAAAATCCCTTGAAAAACAGAAATTTCGGTAATCTGAACATTTGTAATTTTGGTCCAATTCGGCCCCTTATAGCTCCAAAAGAAAACAAGTTATCAAAAATTTAATATTCAAGAAGTATGTAATTTTTTTTCTCATAAGGATCCATGGGAAAAACTGCATCAAAATCGGACTAGAAATTAGAAAAAATATTTTTTTTGAGATTCACCCCTTTTGGACCCTATTCATCTCATGAAAGGTACATAGGACGTGAAATCCGTTGGCATTCTGCTGATCCGAATTTTTCTCAAGAGTACACTGAATATTAACCCATCAAAATCCCGTGAATAATAAAAATTCTACAGCCAAATATGTGAAAACACCAAATTTTGCCCTTTTTGGCCCCTTTTTTAAAAACGGGAGGTGTAACAAAACTCAAACCCTGTTACAGCCTTCCTGTTGTGCCAAGGAACATAGTGTTAAAATTTCATAAGGATTGGACAACTCGAACTTAAGTTAATGATCAACTACAATAGTGTCTACAGACAACAACTACGCCGATGACGACGTCAGCGACATAAAATTCTACGACCTAAAGAATTTTGCGGTCGTATAAAAATATCAAAAGAAACCTACTTAATACTATAATCATTAATTTTAAAATAGATGTAATGAAAAAATATGTTTTCTTTCCAACCTCAGGACAAAGACCGATAACCCATTTTATCAGTATTGGCAAACTGACAAATATACAAAATTGATTATAACTTAAGAAATTGCCGCATTAAGCATTTTTAAAATGACTTGGTTGCGTTGATACCTTTTTATTTATACGGGTAATACATAAACGAGTAATATTGGTTAATTTTGACTTTTACGGTAAGTCATTGAGAGCTGAAAAGTTTTGCATTTTTCTTCAAGTTTTTTTTCATGACCTGCACGTGAACCCAGGTTGATTCTTTGCATGAAAAATACCCTATGTATAATGCATTTATGGTGTAAATATAAAGCTGGGTCCAAAGGCAGGTCATAGTTAAATTTGATTTGAAACGTGATCCATTGGAAGCCTTTTCCCACCCTTGATAGGGGTGAAAAAGAACATAGATTTTATCGAATATTTGTCAATAGATCAAATTATTAGTGTATATTCTAAATAATAGGAATATTATGCTTTATAAATACATAAGAAACGATGAGTTTCCTTGAAGAAAATAATTTTGAGATTCCTTTGGGCCGATTTAGCATATTATCGCAACCTATCCTTTAAAACTGTGTTCTCTAGCTAGTTCTTCCACAAAACATCGTTCAACAATTTCAGCAAAGTGATGAAAAAAAGGATTGCAATAACGTCATCAGATTAGTCTTAAATATTTTCCCTTCCTTTTTGGTTAGCGCTGATATTTAGACCACAAGAACTACTAAACAATCGTTTTCAAAACAATCTATAATTTAAACGGAGCTGAAAATTTGTTTATGTACTGTAGATTCCCTTTTTCTGAATACTGCGATGCTCTTTGGTATATTATTATTGATGATATTAACGGAAATTGGTCATATCTGAATGGATACACATGTCAAGTGTTTGTTTACATTCCAGTCAGCATCATACGTCCGGTGATAGTGTATTTGACAGATTCGTTCAAACGCTTGGGTGATCTTTCCCTTTAGCGGGAAATCAAAAAGTTTGACGGGATGGTCCGTTGGGCAGGGGTGTTTATGGGGAAACTCAATAGGGAAAAAATGGGGTTCCATAGGGTATCACCCCTTTGACAAGAAATAATTCCTAAGTCCAAACCCTGGCACCTAGTATAAAAAGGAAATCAGACAGACCCTCATCGTTCATTTCTGTTAAGGGAGCCGAGGAAGAAACCTCTATCGGTAGGTTTCTTAACTGTATAGAAATTGAACCAAGGGACAATCTGTCGCCGCAGATTGTGAAACTTCGCCAAGGGGTGAAGAGCAAAGTATTCAACAGGTCGACAAGGTGTACCGGCGACGGACAAGTTGTCCCAAGGCACAACGTGGGCAGATTGTATCGGACAGTTTGTCCAGTGGACCGGGGACAAATTGTCGAACGCAAAAAGAACATCGTGTACTACACCAATCTGTAAATACATAATAATTCATAGTAGATAGTACAACGTAGTGTTGATATTAGATATTCGAAGATATTTTATTAATAAAAAGTGTTGTATCTTTGATTATTTAAATGCCACGTCGTTTCAAGCAAAGAGCCCATATACATGTTTTACTTCTGTGATTTAATAACACCTGTATATATTTAAGTTGTTTGTTTTATTATTGTGATATTTTTGTTTGCACAACTTTGAATCCAGGTATATCCTGTAATGGACCTGGCTTATTATATAAGCGTCTCAACTGCCGAACACGTTACAAATTGGTGGCAGCTTGTTGGGATTCGAGTTGAGTATAATATTACATGTAGCAATATTTTAGTTACATTGTGGACATTTTAAAATCATCATGTCACACACTGACGAGGAGCTCGAGAAATTGAACGGCTGCATAGACGCCATAGCTCATTCAACAAATAGTCTGGGAGCAGGTTTGTCTCGTCAGCGCCGATACAAGAAAAAATGGCGTGAAACTTAAGCAATGTTTCAATGCCGATTCAGGATTATCCTCAGCAGCCAGAATGTCTGCATTAAGGATGTTTGCTGGTCATGTTTATGAATTTATGTCAGATTTTCGGACTTCTCTGGTTTTATCCATTTAAAAGCTTAATAATTTTTCGCCTGGTGACCCCTAATTTTTTTTCCATAATTTTATTTTATACATCTTTTGGAGCATTCTGACAAAATTTTATTCAATTGGTGTTATTTTGTAACATTCATTGTTTGATAAACATTCATAATGTTATACCCATGAAAAATGCAGAGGAGTTCAGTTTCCCGCCATTTTTTCAAACACTTGTATCTCAATAATTACATCGGTAACCTATCAATTTTTTGGCTTAAATTACTTCTTTTACAATTTTCTAACAAAAACTTTCATTTAATCAGAGTCTTTGTTATTGTAAAATTGACCAGCGAACATCCTCAAGGCGCGTCACTGTGTCCCCCTCCTTTTCGGGATTATTTTGCGGAAATCAACACCGACCGCGAAATAAGAAAAATGGTACATTTTGACAATCTAGAGGTAGGTGACACGTTACCGTTAACGAGAGATACACCGGCCAAAACAAAAAGTCAGTATAGAGAGATCGGAATGACCGGCAATCAAAATGTGCAAAATTAAAGTACTGACAATCCTGTTCCTAGGGATAATGTGGTGAAAATTAAACCGTCCAAATATGATGAAATACACCATGGATAGACTATTTATCCCATTTCGAGATTTGCACTATGGTAAATAACTGGACGGAACAACAGAAGAGACTTTATCTTGATGTGTCACTGGTTGGATCAGCACAAGCTATATTGGGCGATTTGCCCAAGGAGAAAAGACACGTGTTCTCTGAGCTTGTTACTGCACTGGAAGAAAGGTTTGCGCCAAGTAGCAAAATCCGATTTTTGTACAGAGTGCAGTTCAAGGAGAAACATCAAATGGCTGGGGATTCAGTAACAGAATTCGGACAGTCTATTACATGTAGGAGACTATCCAGTCTGGCATACCCAACTGCTTTTATTGGTGGCAGAGACACGCTGTCCAAAAAACAGTTTATTGACGCTTTGGCAGATTCCGAAATGAGACTAAGGATCAAACAATCACGTCCTAAGGTTTTAAATAATGCCATTAAACTAGCGGTTTAATAAGGCCGAAAATAGGGTAAGGCAGCCCAAAGGTCATCTAAGACAAACTGTCAATGACGAGAGTAAGACTGACAGGTAGATGGTAGGAGAGGACCATGGTCAGATGAAAGATATAAGTAAATGGATGGCCACTATGGAGAATAATGTGCAATCTCTGGCTGACGAAATCAAGAAATTAAAATCTCCAGGACGAACTGCCCCTCCCAAAAATAATGATTCAAAAACACAACGAACCTTTCAGAAAAGGCATTAGGGAACAATTGAGTGCTATAATTGTGGTCAACAAGGCCATTTCAAAAGAGAGTGCCCCACCTTACGCAAAAAGACTAAGACCAGAAGAGGATAAGGTTAAGGGTGCAAACGAAAACTAAAGTGACAAATCAAATGTAGATGGATCAGTTAGTACCTTGAGTATGAAAAACGCCACTGCCGGTACAAGGCTAGAGGGTTCCGTCACCTCTGCATCAGAAGATGCAGGAGTGTATGTGGCAATTTAATTGGTAGGCGTGAGGGCTAGATTTTTAGTTGGCTCAGGGGTGACATTGACATTAAAAAAAAGTGTCAAGCCAGAATTTAGTCCTGTTAAGACCAGTATAAGATCAGTCTATGGGAAGCAACAGGACCTTTTGTCGAAGGGATTATTTAGAGTATCCATTAAAAACCTCAAGTTAGTTCAGAGGCAGTAGCGACCAAGCTAGACTCTGGTGGTATTCTTGGTCTAGAGTTTCTTAAGGCCAATCAATGTTCTGTTGACGTTGCCATGGGTTGCCTTAAGATACACGACTTAGAGGGACCCCTCAGTTGTTATCGAGTGGTTGCCTCAGAATCAGTAATTGTTCCCCCGAGGTCATAAATGGTCATCTGTGGGAAAGTTTGTGTGCCAGATGGACATAAGATCCCTGGTGAAGATGCCCTGGTAGAGGCTGACATTAAAGTTGGCAAGACAAATATTTTGACTGGTAGGACCTTTGTCAGAAGTAGTGAAAGGGTACCGGTTAGGGTCATGAATTTGGAAGACGAAGCTAGAACGGTCTGTAATGGAACAATAATTTGGAAGCTTTGTACAGCAAGTGAGGTATTGGGTGATTATACAACGGGTCATGATGGTCCACTTCGGCCAGACCTAGAGGAACTATTCGGTAGAGTTTCAAATGAGCTGTCTGCTAAAGAGAAAAACAAGGTAAAATCTCTTTTGTTTGAATATGAAATTTTATTCGCCAAGTCCGGCAATGACGTAGGTCGGACGAACTTAGTAAAACACTAATGCAAGATCTTTCAAAGAATCCATCAGATGCACTCCCTTAAATTTTAATAATGTTGTAAATGAAAGTATTGGCAAAATGCTAGCCATCAACATCATTGAGCCGTCGAGTAGTCCATGGGCTGCTGAAGTTGTATTAGTAAAGAAAAGGGACGCCACTTACCGATTCTGCATTGATTATAGGCGCCTCAAGAGCGTTACAATTAAAGACGCCCATCAACTGCCGAAGGTACAAGAGGCTCTTGACCATCTGTCTGGCAACAATTGGTACAGTACCTTAGATTGTTTTACGGGGTACTGGCAGGTAGAATTGTCAAAAAAGGATAAACACAAGACTGTGTTTGCAACCAGAAGAGGGTTATTTCAATTTCGTGTTATGCCTTTTGTGTTGTGTTGTGCAGCTCAAACTTTCGAAAGGCTTATGGACAGATAAGGGGAGGTTTGGGTACCCATAAACCGGTTTAACCCTACCGCTGGCTTTTGCTAGTGCCGGTACCAAGTCCGGCTGTCCTGACTTCCTATCGTTGTCTACGTTTGTCTTTTGTCTTATACGTGTTTTTTCTTGTGTAGCTCCCTTGCAAATTGTTTCATGTAATTATAATTTTCAGCCATTGTAGGTGTTTCCTTTTATCCATATTTTAACATTTATGGAAACCGTTCTTGCTGGGTTGCAATGGGAGATCTGTCTTGTGTACTTGGACGATATAATCGTCTTTGGTAAAACGCTGGACGGGATGATAACAAATCTCAGAAAGGTGTTTTATAGAATTAAAGCTGCAGGACTTAAGCTGAAGGCTAAGAAGTGCACCATGTGTGCCACCCAAGTCCGCTTTTTAGGACATATTGTGTCAAACAAAGGAACAGCAACAGACCGAGATAAGATTAAGGTAATACAAGACTGGCCTGTACCTACCAATGCAACCGAGGTTCGTTCCTTTGTCGGGTTATGCAGCTACTACAGGAAGTACATAAGAAACTTTGCACCCATTGCAAGAAGTCTGCATACTTTGACCGAAAAGGGCAAACAGTTTGCTTGGACAAAAGAGAATCAGGAAACATTCGATCAGTTAAAGACAAAGTTGACGAACGCCCCAATTCTGTCACATCCTGATTTCACAAAGAGTTTTATACTTGACACAGGTGCGAGTAACCTAGCCATCGGAGCTGTCCGATGATGGGAAGGAATATGTGGTGTCATATTCAAATCGCACACTATCGAAACCGGAGAGACGATACTGTGTTACCCGCAAAGAATTGTTGGCTGTGGTCAATTTCGTAAAGCAATACAAGCCATACCTGCTTGGAAGGAAGTTTATAATAAGGACAGACCACCCGAGGGACAACTGGCTAGATGGATTGAAGTTCTAAGTGAATATGACTTTAAAATCCATCATAGACTGGGTACACAACACCACAATGCAGACGCATTAAGTAGAATCCCATGCCGTCAGTGTGGTTACACAGGTGACTGGGATCAAAAAGAAGACATAGAGGAGGATGGTTACAAGGTAGCTGTTGTCACAGAATCAGCTAAAAATTACCAAACATTTAAAGTGATGACGAGTTTTCTTTGATAGAATTGCAGCCAAGAGATCCGGACTTAAAGCTCATTAAGTCCTGCTTAATGGTAGATCAGAAACCATTTTACAAAGCTGTAGCAGGGAAAGCATATTTTGTTAAATCCTTGTGGTTTCAATGGAAATATTTAAAACTAAGGGATGGCTAAAGTAATAAGACGCAAACTGGATGAAAACGAGATGAAAACTAAATTACAAGCTGTATTCCCAATGTCTGAGTGACGGAAAGTCCTGAAATTCTGTCATGAAGAAACATACTCAGGTCATCTTGGTATTAGAAACACCATCGCTAAAGTTAAAGGCCGATAGTATTGGCCTGGACTACAAGAAGATGTGAATGCCTATATTACTGGGTGCGATAGGTGCGCCAGAAGGAAAGATCTACTGAAAACAAAACGTGCACCTATGGGAATAGTCGAGACAAGTTCACGTATGGATAGGCTGACAACAGACATCCTTTGCGAACTCCCTCGCACTGAAAATGGCAATTGTTACATAT
Organism: Modiolus philippinarum; assembly: GCA_002080025.1. Taxonomy (NCBI): domain Eukaryota; kingdom Metazoa; phylum Mollusca; class Bivalvia; order Mytilida; family Modiolidae; genus Modiolus; species Modiolus philippinarum. Next base: position 21,173 of record MJUU01017560.1, on the reverse strand, counting down.
TGGTAGTCTTCGACTACTTTACAAAATGGACGGAGAGCTTTGCCATGCCAAACATGGAAGCTAGTACCGTTGCTAAAATCATAGTTGAAGAGGTGTTTTGGGTACCCTCTGTCATCCACTCTGACCAAGATCCCCAGTATGAAAGCAAGTTGTTCCAAGAGATGTTCGACATCTTGTACATAAAGAAGACGAGAACAACTCCTACCATCCTCAGTAGGACGGCATGATAAAGATATTTAAGAAGACGCTTTTTACTTTGTTAAGTACTTATGTATCAGAACACCAGAAGGACTGGGATGTTAATATCCCCTTTGTTATGATGGCGTATAGATCCGCGGAGCACGAGACTACAGGACAAACACCAAATAGTGTTATGCTTGGACGAGAAGTCTGTACTCCGTTGGACATAATGTACGAAATGTCACATGCCATTAAAAACATTTCAAACAATAAATGGGCATGGGAATTGAAAGAGAGGATGGAAGAAGCCCATAGTTTTGTCAGAAGCAAAATTTCTGGAGAGATGCGAAGGCAGAAAAGATACCATGATAGGAACATTTAGACAAGGGAGATGAAGTATATGTATATTTTTCAGTAAGAAAATCTGGCTGTTCTCCCAAAGTAACAAGTTTTTGGAGAGGTCCATTCAAGTTACTGAAGAAATGTGAAAACATTGCATATGAGGTCAGTTGTTGTCGCAAAGGAAAACCAAAACGAATACACGTCAGTAGTTTTCATTCGAAAAATAGTCAGCGTCTGAGAGGAGAAATGTTAGAGGATTGCTAACAATGTCGAACCGTCAGAAGAGCCTGAAAGTGACAATGAAGAACTCTTAGAAGAACCAATTTGTAAACTCCAAGTTTCGATCAAGAAATTGACCGAGGTGAAAGAAGATACTACAGGCAAAGGCGTAAGCAATCCTGGATGGTCGACTACGAGGTCGAATACGGTTAGATAACTTGATAAACAGATAGTTAGTATATTATTAGTCTAGATACTAGTAGGTATAAATAAATAAGTTTTTTAATGTTTGTATATACATTTCAATTTATAATTCCAGAGTCAAAACGAAATTGAACTACCGATATGGCGAAAACAGACAACTCCACGCAAGCCTGTAGAGAATTGGAAATGTGTGTTTTGTCCGAGTTCCTTCTGTGCAAAAGAAGACAGGGATAAACATATCATCGAGTGTGCTAACTCATGATTTTTCTGTAATGTTGAGAACTGTTATTACAACACAGACAAACAGAAAAATCTAAAAAGGCGGGGAATCAAAACGTTTAACGGGAAATGTCAAATGGTATGGTCCGCTGGACAGGGGTGTTTAAGGGGAAACTCAATAGGGAAATAATGAGGTTCCATAGGGTATCACCCCTTTGACGAGAAATAATTCCAAAGTCCAAACCCTGGCCTTTAGTATAAAAAGGAAATCGGACAGACGCTCAGCGTTCATTTCTGTGAAGGGAATCGAGGAAGAAACCTCTATCGGTAGGTTTCTTAACTGTATAGAAATTGAACCAAGGGACAATCTGTCGCCGCAGATTGTGAAACTTCGCCAAGGGATGAAGAGCAAAGTGTCCAACAGGTGGACGAAGTGTACCAGCGACGGTACAATTTGAACGGAAGGACAAGTTGTCAAAGGGGACAACGTGGACAGATTGTATCGGACAGTTTGTCCAGTGGACAGAGCGTACCGGGGACCAACGCAAAAAGGACATCATGTACTAGACCAATCTGTAAATACATAAAAATTCATAGTAGATAGTACATCGTAGTGTTGATATTAGATATTCGTAGATATTTTATTAGTAAAAAGCGTTGTACCAATGATGATGTAAATGCCATGTTGGTCATGTTGTTTATAAGCAAAGAGCCTATGTACATATTTAAGTTCTGCGATTTAATAAAAGATCAAAGTGATCCTGTATATATTTTAGATGTTTGTTTTATTATTGTGATATTTTTGATTGAACAACTTTGAATCCAGGTATATCCTGTAACGGACCTGGCTTATTATATAAGCGCCTCAACCGCCGAACACGTTACAAAAGCAGTTCTCCGTGTATTTTGGTTAAATATTTCAGAAAACGAAATCGACAAAGGAATTTTCCAGGAAAAATTATGATAAAATAGTAACCATACAAAATTAAAGTAATATTCTAAAATAATTATTGTAAAAGGGATATTTAGCTTGAAAAGCGATCAAAAGTATATCTGTATA